>VXBC01004318.1:103645-130294 GCA_013399945.1 Ploceus nigricollis
GGAAACACGGGAGGGTTCAACTGTGTTTCCTGTGGGGGTCTATGGTGCAAGAGAGACTCCTCTCTCCCTTGATGAATTGAGAATTGTTTCTTTGAGTGATGATGACTTGATTGGGAAGCTGAGGTTTTGTCAGATTGTGAAAGTGTGGAAATGGGGTGGGAGGAGGAGAAATGTTTTTTGGAAGGTTTTCATTCTGTTTTCTGTGTGTGTTTTCTATGTTTTTGTAGTTTAATGAAGTTTTTTCTTTCTATCACTAAGTTGGAGCCTGCTCTGCTCTGTTCCTGGTCACATCTCACAGCCATTTGGGAAGAATATATACTCATGGGTGCGCTGGCATTGGGCCAGTGCCAACCCATGACAGGGGAGTAGTGATGAGTTTTAGGAGTTTTGAGTGGGGCTGGAGTTTCACCATCCTTCACAGCCTTTTCAGTAACTACATTTCCTCTCTCTGCTAGAGGAGGTCCCAAAAACCTTTTCTTCCAAGGACACAAAAGTATTGTGGGGAAATACACTGTTTTTCAGGTCATCCTTCATTGGACTACTGCATGAATGCAGCAATACATCTCAGGAAGTATCTGCATACCTTGTCCATTTATCAAGAAAGTTAGAGATTTTGGAGGTAATGGAAGTTCAGGTGCTGCTTTGTGAACTCTGCACTGAGACAGAGCATTGCCAATAGCCATGCAATGATGTCCTTTAGACCATGTATAGCTACACTTTCAAAGTTCAGAGTATCAGAAAGATTCTTGTCAAAGGAAAAACTAAACCAAGCAAAACCCCCAGCCTTTTGCACCACCCAACACCTGGCACTTCTCCCTCATAATCTTGGCATTTCTCCCTCATAATCCCTCATGCTACTATCACATCTTGCCACTATGTTGCTTCTTCCCCCAAAAGGGACAGGGATCCCCACAGATCCTGACTCCTGTTGTTCACTTGCAGCATAACACAACTTGTAGAGACATCTGTGCTGCTCAGGGCTTATAACAAGGCAAGGAAATACCAGGGATATACTGTGTAGAAACAAACAATTCTCCTTCTACTTGGATCTTCAGTGCACCAGGAAGATGCTGGTAGGTGCATGTTTTCTTTTTTAAAACTGCTGCCTTCCACAGCAGCTGATCCCACAGAGGAGTATACTGGTTATCCCACACCTTCAGGTGCAGGTGTCTGGAAGGGAAGAGACTTCCTTGAGATGCACATTTACTATTGCTCACAATTTATAGTGCTCAGCAGAGACCTTGGCTGTGTCAAAAACCATTGGTCACTCTTTGCCAAAGCCTGCTGCTATTTTTCTCTGCAGACTGCAACCGTTCCCAGACCTCCACAGAATAATCTGAATTTAACTTTCCGGTGTCAGCCAGAGCTGGCTGAATGCCACCAGTCAAGCAAGTCCTTGCCCTGGATTGTCTCCCCTCCTGGTTGCCAAAGCTCAGCACAGGTATCCTCTGGCCAGGTACTCCAGACTTTCTTACTTCTGCAGAGCAGGAAAGTAGATCCAGACCCCAATGCTGAGCTCTGAAACATCTTTTTTGTTGTTACACTCATTTTGAAGAGGTCAGTTACTGATGTTCTCACTCTGCAGCGAAAGTTTGAGATCACTTTAAATTTAGAAGTGACATTTTTAATCTCATAGACTGGTCAGGAATTGCTTTATCTTTCCACTATTCAAATGATATGTTATTAATATTTTATAAGTTTTTGTATTTTTTTTTCCACACATTCTAAATTCTTTTTGAGCTTTGTTTTTCTGAAAGCGAATCAAAAGATAATGTGAAGATAATTACCTTGAAATCTAGGTCTGTCATCTATTGAATTCCACTTTCAACATTCATAACCAGCAACAAACTCTGTGCATTTTGTAGCATGTTTATTTTTCTTGTTTCTCTAATATCAAATCTCCTATTTCATTATTTGTCTTTTTACAATTAGTGGTCTAACAAAATGAATATTTCTACTTTTCAGTGTAAAATATATGAGCCCTTTTTACCAATGTTGTTCTATATTAAACATTTTCCAATCATTTTTCATTAATAGCCCAAACCTAATTAAAAAAAAAAAGAAATTTACTACTCTTACACTAAAATATTTAAGACTATTAACTGAAATATAGGCAACAAATTTAACATAATAGGATTGGTTTTCACATTAGCACAAAGTTGTTTATACACTGTAATAAATATATTAATTTAATGTCTATATATCAACTTGATTAAATTAACTCTTGATTATGCATTTCTGCAGCTATGAAAATAACTTGAAAAGGCAAGACTGTGACTATAAACCTTAGCTGCTAAAAATGTATAACTCATAAGTCCACGCTCTGAAGCATGGGTGTTTTTATTCAAATGAAATACACTGTGTTCCACCACAGTCTCCCTGTCTAAGAGACTTATGCCACCTCTCTTCACCCATTGTGAATGTATAACCCCCAACTTATCCTGGGGGGGCGGAGAATTGCAACACTGCAAAAAGCATGTAGCTGGTACCCTGTGGCTGCCCACTTACCCTCTTCAAAGATGCGTCTTTTAGGACTCTCTTCCCTCACTGGATTTTCAGAAGTCTGTGCATGCCCCTGAGACTTTCTTCTGTTGTTCTGTCCCTAATGAATATTCTCTAAAGTTATTATGTGGGATAGCTTTAGTTTCTGAGATGCTTCCTCATTTATGACTTAAAATACAGATTTATGTCCTCAAATATATTGTGTTCTGAAATATTTTCTGAATAATCAGAGAAAATTCTTCCTTAATTTCATCTAATTTTTCCCACACTTTTTTTTGGTATCATACTGAGTAAAATCCATTAGATCTTTCTGTTTAGAATTATTAACTATTTGTTGAATAAGATCAATCAACATCTGCCTTTCTTCTCTTATATTAATAATTTAATGTTCCTGTCAGTTCCTTGCATTACATTTATTTCCTTCTTGTAACAAAACATTTAGAACTGAAAAGCATCTTCCCTTTGTCTCTAACCTGGAGTCAGAGAGGAGATTGTTACTTCTGCAGTACGGAGTGATTCCTTTCATTTTTTTGCACGCCAAAATTGTAATTGCCTTTGATTGTGCTATTAGATGCACATTAGATGTCCTAGGATGGTGAGTTACATATATGCAAAAACCATGGTCTGATATCTCTCTGCACTTGCCATAATTAATGAGATACAACAGGAGTATTGAACTTAGCAGTACTCAGCTGTATTTTACCACCAAGACTTTGAATAAGGCATAGAGTAATTGAACAATTTCCTTCCATCCCCGGCAAACACAAAATCTGATTCCCTCATCAACAGCACCTATGACTTAAAATATTTTCTAGATATCTTTGTATAATCAAAATCTCATAAATAAGTAAATCTTCTAAGGCATTAACTGAGAGTAAATAACAAAATTAGCATTTATCCCCTGCTAGCTCATTCTGTCAAACGAATTTTCAATGCTTGAAATTTTTTTTATTTGATGTTGCTAAAATAATAATTTTACTGTATGCTTTGAATTACTGAAGATAATGCTAACCAAATCTCTGTTCTTGTCAGAAATTGCAAAGATGGACACCCATATATATTTAGTTTATTAGGGTAATTCCAGTAATATTTTTGAAAAGTATTCATGTTGATTCTGTTGCCTGTACAGGCTAAATTTGTCTTTGCAAATAGACAGTTGGTTTTGAAAAATGGAATTTTGATAATGAGCCTTGTCTTCATCATGTAAAGATTAAATGTAAAAATAAATTTTTTACATTTAGGAGGTCCTGAAAGTCAGAAGGCTTTCCCATGTTGGAAAGAAGGTCTTGATGTAACTGAGAATTCAGTTTATTTTTCAGTAAAAAATGTAGTTTAAGGTGATTAAAGGGTGCAGTCTAATTCCTTGATGGGGGTCCAATGAAGATCATTGCTTCATGTGGTGTGGTTGTATTTATTTCAAACCTAGTGCTATATACAGATCAAAAGAACATTTTGTTTAGATGTGGATTTGTTGTTTGCTCTACATAATCCCTTTATCCAGCCTCATTCCTGACTGCTGTTTGTGTTTAATTTCCTTTATTTCTCAACCTTCTCTTTCCCCTTTTCACTTTGCTTTTTCTTCTCTAGTCTTCAGACATTTTTCTGTTTTAAGAATTCTTTCTTTAGTCTGTATGGGTCCATACTATAGATCTGGGCAAGTACTGTATTATAACCTTGCTTATCTGTCAAGAGTTCACTATCTTTTTCACATGTGCTCAGAGATGGACCATTACCTTATCTACTACACTGAGCTGGTTTGAAAGTAAACCAGCAGGGGAAATTAATCACACACAAATACCTTGAGAGATATTTCAGGTCAGAGTAACAATTTAATAGAAAGATTACAATAAATGCAATGATACAGAAAAACTGGCTTAAACCCACAAAGTCAGAGTACAGCCTGGCACCCTTTTGCGCAGGGTGGTGGTTGCAGTCCAATTTAGCAGTGGTTGCAGTCCTGTTGAAGTGATGGTTGCAGTTTTTGTTGAAAGCAGTGGTCCTATGGAAGGTCTGGTTCTCCTCTGAGTCCATTAACTGGTGTTGGTTGTGGTAGTCCAATTCCCCAAACCTCAAGATTATATATGATCAGATACAGGCAGGAATGCTCAGTACCTCCCCCCAGGTCAGGGAGTTTCACAGTGGAATGAATCCTGTCATTATCATGGGATATTTTTTTGGAGTCCTTGATGGTCATTGCAGCTGCCTATTATGTTTGTGCTGTTGAGCCATTATGGCCCATTTGCAGAGATGACCTCACTTTGGATATTTCTTCTTCCTGATCCCTGCTCAAGTAGAGACATAGGCTTAGTGATTCATGGATAACCACAGGCTTCATAGAATACTCTTGACAAGACATTGCATACAGTTTATCATAATAGGGACAGATATGACATGTCCTGGTCCTCCATGGCACCCGAATCCTGGCAGGCTACCTTAATTTTGTGGATAGTCATACAACAGAATAGACAAAGCTCTCTTATTTCCCATCCGTGCATCCCATCCACAATGGGTGAAATAGAGACAGAACTACTCCTAGCCTTATGTTGTTCCCTAAGTGTCTAAATTTTTTGGGAAGGGACTGGAGAATGTCATCTGCTGAGAGACCATCTAAAATAACAAGAGGAGCTCTCTGTAACTAATCACAAACATTCGGCATCTGAAAATTCCCTGAGCTGTCATACTCTTGAATTGCGTCAAGTTTCCATTTCAGAGAAAGGTAACTGGACTGTTCTGAGATCAATGTGGGAGCTGACCTAACAGGTACAGATTGTGAGTATCAAGGAGTTCATGTTCATGGAGCCAATTCTTGGTGTTAATTTATTTAGCAATATTTGCAGCCATAAATAGTTTTTTGCTTAAAGTAGATTGTTCATCTCAACTGGGTCTTTTTAATAATATGTTAAATAGCCTGCTGTACCTTTTGCACATGTTCAGTTTGGATTATGACTATTGTTTAAGACTACCAGAGAATGTCTTATACCAGAACTTATAATGTTAGCTTGGCATTTTGGCCTTTCTCATGTCACATTCTTTCAAGTGCATTCAGCTCTTTCTTATGCAAATAAGAGCTTTAAGTGTGCAAATTAGATGCAAAATTAAGTATATTTGTTGCTGAAAAGAACTGTGTGTGGTACTGGAGCTGTAAATTTCTTGTTTTGATTTGATTTGTCGTTTTTCCCTGCTAGATATGGTCCAGGAGGTATATAATCGATTTGGTCTCTTGTCATCACAAATCGATTTTTAGACCCATGTTTTGAGGAATCCCAAAAATATTCCAGAGTTTTTTGTGTTGTTCTTGTCACTTTTACACTATCACTTTTTGTGATATCTCAACAAGATAATTTGTTTATTATAGAGGAGAATGCTTGTTCTTACATTAGTTGCCAATCTGAGACCACTGTGTTTACTTTTGGAATGAAGGATTTTGTTGTGTATATATACAGATATAAATGACAGATTTTTCATCTCTTTTGGTGATGCTTTTTACAGATATTTTTCAAGTTGCTTCTCTGGACAGGAATTATTCTAATTTATACATCTCTGTTTCTACAGTAGTTTAAAAGAAACCCTTTGGAGCCTTTAACTTTCCCATGTCCCAGTTTGTGAACTCATTCCAGCTATCTTTACTGATACAAAATCATAATTTTCTATTTTTAATGTGGAGAAAACTCAGTTTCTACTTTTTATGGTTATATGTTTGGTTCGCATGGCAAGGATTTGGTAGGGGAGGAGCTACAGGGGTGGCTTCTGTGGGAAGCTGCCAGAAGCTTCCCTCATGTCTAACAAAGCCAATGTCAGATAGTTTCAAGATGGACCCACCAATGTTCTTTTGCCTTAAAAAGCTTCTGAAAATGTGCAGTTCTTAGCAGACCTTTCTAATATCCTTCCTGTAATGACATTCCATGTTCTCATCCTTCAATACATTGCATCTACCTTCTCCACAGGAAGCTGGCTGCATACAGTCCTGTTTTAGGAGGGAAGCTAGCTTTTATTTTATGCTTTTTTCTATTCAGCTTCTGACATTTCAGATGTGTGTCTCTGTGGGTTTAATTGCTCCTTCCATTTGGCCCTGAAAAAAGTAGCTGGCCCACCCATTGGATTTAATGATGTCTGTGATTGCTTGTGAATAAAGACTCTCTTGGTGGTAGTCATCAGAACTATCAGTGTGACAGGCTGCCATCCCCCATGTAGGTGTCAGTGTGTCTTACAGCAATCCAGAATGGTTGCGTTCTAAACCCATTATACTGTCGTGCTCAGTGGGACCAGATTTCACAGCAAGAGCCTTGAAATTATCTAGCAACCTTAATTTATTCAAATTCTCATCTTCACTTTCATCTACTCTGTAAATTTTAATTCTTAGCTGGAAATCAAACTGATAAGTAAATATTAGCAAATTTTATTTTTAGCTGAGATGTTCCAATACGATGCTGGATTTCACATCTTTGCTGTGCTCAGTGGAGTCAGAAACATGGACTGCAGAATTTGTAATGATACATACAAATCATCTTAGGGCTTTATTTGTGATGGCGCTACCAAAAATGAAAGAGGTTGTAACTCACTAGTTTTCACTTTATAAGGTCTCAGCTGTTGTGCTGTTTTCCACACAGACACAAGTCAAGTCCAGTTCCCTCTACCCCTTGACTACAAGTGGGTCACTGGCCATGAGTTTGCCTCTGCGCTTTGGCTGTGTGAAATGGTCAAAGGAACATACACGATGCTCTGCTTTACCTCTTGGGGAAAGCTGAAAGTAGCAGGCAGCTGTCCCAGCAGACCTAAAGACGAAGCCCAGCTTAGCTTCCTGGTTACAAACAAATGAAAGCTTACAAAGAAACAAAATGAAATTAGATTAAATGAAACTACTTTAGGACTCACGCGGCTTTTTAGCTAAGGAAGTCTGATATTTAGTAAATAGCATGGAAGGTGTTTAAACTTTCTACTTAAACTTTCTAAAGGAAGGCCCCTACTATTCACTTGGAACATGTTTTTTGTTATATGCTGAAACATGAATCCTGCCTGTGTTCACAAAACTGTTTCCTGAAATTCCCTTATTCTAAGCATTACTTTTAATAGAATACTGCAGTTATTTAGAAACATATTTTATTAATAGAATACTGCAGTTATTTAGAAACATATTTTATTTGAACTAGCTCTACTTTTTGTGTCTTTCACATGACTTTTGTACTTGCTGATGCTATTACAACTAGGGAAATTCTGAACTTTTTCTTCCAACTGTTTAAAGTTTTGACAATGGGCCTAATCTTACTTATAATCTAATTGCTATCACAGTCCTTGGTTACAGGGGAAATTTTACTTTTGGCTAGTCAATATCCTTGCTCTTTCATAGTTTTTAAATGGCAGTTCTTTTGTGTTGTGTTAGATATGTGTGGTTCTGATTGGGTGGTATATTTACCAGTAATAGCAGATTTATTGTTCCATGAAGCATTTGCAATTGTACTTCTTTCAAAAGAAACACTCCTTTTATTTTTCTGCAATCCTTATATTGTCTGACAATTTCCATGCAGTTGATTTTGAATGGCAGGAACAATAGCAGTGCATGCTTCATAATTTTTAGCTGAAACAAAATCATAGTGGCTGAGAAAAGTAATGAAATTCACTCCTTTCATGGTCATCTGTGAATATTCTCAATTTCCCTGTGAGGACATAATGTCTCTCTTGAATATTAATACCCATTTTATTCTGCCATGCAGTTTTGGATTCAGATTCCTGAAGTAAGTTGTTAAACCAGCTATAGAAAACCCTATAAAAGAGTACCAGAAGTAAACTTGAGGTAGCAAAAATGTTTCCCTATTTGCTTCCCCCNTGATTCCTACTCTTGGGCATTGAGAGCTTTGTCAGCCACTGCCCTTTTTTCATCTCACTCTCTTCTCACAGGTGCAGCACCAATGCTTCTCATGGGATTCTGCGAAGGAAACAGTGCTATGTCAGGGAATTAACATAACTGTTTACAAGCTCCATAACCATTCTGCATGTTAAACTTAATGAAGATTTAGAAAATACTACAGGGATCACTTGATGGATTATTGTGCTAAGTAGTAAACAGCATTTGACATGAATTCAAGCAAAAAAAAAAGGTAGAACGTCCTCTTTTCCCATTACAGCTGCAAATTTGCCGTGGCAACCATAATCACCTCCACAGATTAGCATTTCTTTACCAGAGCTGTCCCCAGACTACATCTAATATCCAGGCAGATTATCTGCCAAGTCAGAGATCCACCTTTTGCACTATCTCTTGCTTGTGACATACCTACGCAGCACAGCTACCATCATTGCAGTATTCTGAAGAATCCATGCTGTCAGTCTTTTTACAAAGTGGTTTTTTTTGTTGTTTTTTGGTTTTAATTAAATAATTTTAAAATTAATTGTAATATTTTAAAATTTTTTCACTTACTTATTTCTTAGGACCTTGGTCCTTTGAGGTTTTTAATGTCCACTGTACAGTTACCACCCAGTGTGCACTGAGTATGGCAGTATCTGCAGATGTGATACAGCATTTTACCACTGTTGAAACCACTCCAGGGCTTGGTTTATAAATATTTTCCTGTTGATTTTTCATAATGAGTTAATTCTCACAGAGAGGAATTGTCATGGCAATGAAATTCTTTCTCGGTGGGAATTTTGTAAACAAGGAATGGAAGAAAATCTGAGTCCGTGTGAAGGGTATGGGAAAACACTGAGAGATGCAAAATCTACATGCTTTTATATCCAATATTTTAGAATAGTGTTTTAAAATACAAAAGTTTTCTTGCACGTGGAGTTTAAATGATTTTTTTTTCTTTGTTCATTTTATTTTGTTTGGTTAACAGGGATCATCTTGAAACTTGTCTCTTAAACTGCAAGAATTCAAATTGAGAATTCTGGCCACAGTGTTAATAGGAGATTCCTTCACATCCTTGTCTAATATGTTTTAAATTTCACATGATGCCTGTTGCCAATAAAGTGTATCTTATCTAAAAATAACAAAAGTACAAAACCAACTATAAAATCTATATAGAGGGCTACTTATGCATGTGCATATTAAAAAAAGTCTAACTTCACCAAATCAGGAACTTTTGTTGCCTCTGTGCATGATCTTTAAAATTTAAGTACATAATCAAATTTATTTTACCTACATCTTTGGCAGAATGTCCAACAGTTCTGGTTGAATTAATTTCAAACAAAATACAGTTAAATGCTACAGTTTTTGATGACTCCTAGAATATAATGTTTAGGTCATAAATCATTCTCGTTATGACAAAATAGTATTTTAAGACTGAAGCATTAAGAGCTTCTCTTGAGCTCTCTTTAGGTTTGTAACACTGCTATGATATTTTATGTCAATATTGGTGCAATTGCTTCTGTTGATCTTATCTGACATGAGAATGATAGTGATATATTCCACTATGGTTAATTTGTGGTCTCACCACTCTGAAATCAGAATCAGACTCACTTTTTGATCTCAGACAATCTTTCTGGAGCATTTATCACAAAACCACTTTTTTCTTGTGTGGTATTTCCACCTTTTCTCTGGCACAAACTAATGTGTATATTACATGGTTGTCTATTCTTAAATATTATTAATGGCTGTTTATCAACAGCTAAAAGCTGCATGCTGAGCCATAAATAAAAGCCTGGAACTCTATTACTGCTGCAAAGAAATAAGCAGCTGGAAGTCATAAACTAAATGCTTTTGGAGAAAAATAACTGCTTACTACTTTGCTATGTATTGCTACAAGGTGTTCTGCATAGCTTTATTTATTTGAAGATAAATGCCCTATTATGAGAAGCTCTAGGATTCTGTAGGTACAAATGATCTCTCTATCTGGAAAGTTATTTCTAGCTGCTACTTCATATTATTTTCTAGTAAACGGTTTTGTGGCAGCTAGGACTGGATTGTCCTTGGATGCTCAGTGATTTGGGGGTAAAATCTTTCCTCATTACTTTGGTTGACAGAATGAAGTCTGACACTTCATAGAAGTGTGATATTTCCTATGAGAAAAAGAGTGAAGTAATGCAAGAGATGGAAAAGGGCTAAGGCTTATGTTCTATCTCCCTTTCTGGCAGGGAAAAGTAACACTCTGGGCAGGTGCAAGGTAAGAAAGAAAGCCTCAGCTCTGTACCACCCAGAGCTGTGAAATAATCTATTTCCTTTTTCCAGGCAAAAGGAGGAAAGATGTGGCCTTCTTGGAGCTACCAGACTCCTTTGTATCTCCTTGTAGGCATTTTATTTTTCTACTTGGACAGCCTAATAAAAGAGTCTAACCTACTGTTAACTTGTTAGTTAGTTCTCAAGTAGATATTTATCGTGGTTTTGTGATTGTTTATTAGTGTCATAATAAGAATGCAGGAAAAGGAGGCTTTCTTGAACTTCTCTTCTGTGGCAGCTGCTCAAGATTATGATGTTCAACAAATTAAAAGTTCAGCATGAGAAATCCCCCTTTAGAGGGTGTTTCTCCAAACCTGAGAAACTATGCAGAAGTTGCACTTACTTCCAAATATGCCTTCAGAGATTAAATCTACCCTCTGTTTTTCCTAGAAACACCATTTCTTTGTTAATAACATTTCCACTACTTTGATTATTCAATGTTTCTTCACTGCAGTCCTAATCATAGGATCATAAAATAGTTAAATTTTCACAAGCAGGGAGACCTTTCACTTGACCAGGTTTCTCTCATCCAACCTAGCCTTGACTTCCAGAGATGGGGTGTTCACAGCATCTCTAGGCAAGGATAGCTCTACCATTCTCTGTTCAGGGTGGCTTGTGGCCTGAGATAAGTGGATTGCTTTGCTTTGAAGCAAACAACAGTGATCTTGGGCTGTAGGGTGGTATTTTGGCTCCTGTAAACATTATCTTTCAAGAATACTTTGCACTTCTACTTCTTAGAAGAATTGTCTGTTTAGGTGAAACCTCAGAAAGCTAAGATCGAACAACATTTATATTGGATTTTCACAGTTGTGTATGTAATTGAATACAGAAAAACATTTTAATATAGGGTTTGTGTGATTTATTTTTTTAAGTTTCTAGGAAGCCCTCAGCCTCAAGTTCAGAAAAGATCTTACACCGTAAAGCAGATCAAAAAGATATTCTATTCGCTTTCATTTGCATTTTAAGTGATTGTTTTTTAAACAAACTTCTTCAGTGTTCCTGACCCTCCAAAAAGATGCTGTTATTTCAGTCCCATCTTCTGGGACACATTCTGTGTTATGTGTATAACACGTACCAATTATCACTGCACCCCTAACAGGCCTTTCCGTGAGCCACGGCCAGCACTCCACATTAGTGCCCTTTGTCGTGTTTGGCACAATCTGCTCTGCTCTCACGTGTGGCCTTGTTCCAGTAACAGGCCATCAGGTTCATATTGAGTTTGCACTGCCTTGGGACTGAAGGTTGCCAGGTCTGCTATGTCTGAACCTTCCGCTGAAGTGCCTGCAGCATTTTTTTGTTTACTCATTGCTGCTGCAACAGCAATTTTCTAATTGACTAATTCTAATTTTCTAATTGGCTGACTTCTTTCACTGTTTCTCCTCTTCATATGTGCTGCCATGGTTGTGTGACTGTGATGCAATACTGAGAGGTACAGAGCTGGTGCTATGCTGGAGCCTTTCAACCAGGGAGAGAGGACACTGCACAGGAAGCGCACATGTGGGATGGTCAGGGTGGCACTGGGAACCACAGAGATGTAAAAAAGGACAAATGGTCAGCTTAAAGAGATGTAGATCTGGACAAAACTGGTTTGGGGATTATTTTGTTGTTTTGGAGAACAAAGTAATAGTATTGGAATGTGACATATGTGAAAGACACTATATATACTAAATTTAGACATAACATGGAGCTGCAGGTCAATGAGGAGAAAGCAAGGTGTGAAAGCATGAGGTAAAGACAGAAAGGAATCCAAGTAGATCCCAGAGTGGGGAAGAAATCACCAGCATGAATGTGACATTCCTCCCGGTGTAAGACTCTAGGCACCAACAACTCACCATAAACTCAATGTCAAGATGAGAAATAAGCCACCAACTGTCACAACTCATTGATGGGAGCCTGATGTTTATTATAAATTCATGTCACACTGAACAAAGACGTGTCAGGAACTCTTATGTTTCATTTTACAGTTGCCTTAACTCTGGCAACAAGCCCACTGCTCAGCCTCCAAAGGTGTTGGCTAACAACCCCTTAAATTCTTAAAATACACTTCCACAAGAGTGTTGGATCCAACCAAATTCATAAGAACTCAAAACTAAGCTATTAATCCATTACCAAACATCTTTCTTCTGCTATTAATTAGTAATGAGTGCTACCCTACTTGTAATATTTTTCTCACCAGCATAGAAAATAAGTTCTGTTTCAATATTCTTTAGCCACAGATATTTTTTAAAGGTTTAAAAGAAATCTGGTTTTCAGTTGTTAAATAAAGCTACATTAAAATTACAATCTCTAAACTACAATCTCTGCATTATTACTGCCAGGAGAACCTAGAATAGACAAGAATATTACTACTAATCAAAAATTTTTGCTTTTTCTCTAAGCTTCCTAATAAAGCTGATCTGACTGTGATTGAAAAAAAGGGAAGGACTTTATAGGCTTTTTTCAAAAGCAAAAGGAAGTGAAATCTTAATATATTGTGTAGGAAAAAAAACCACAAAGAAAAAGAAAGCTGTAGTAATTCTGATGAAATGCTAAAAATAAATTAAAATAAAAAAGTAAAAGAATGGTAAAATTAAGACAAAATGGAATGAAAAATTCTCTGTATGCTCCATCCAGTCCAAACAGCTTCCCTGAATGCTTACAGAATCTGTTGATTTTGAGATTCCCTTCTGGGTTTAAAGTCAAGACAGCTGTACAATAATAAAAGTCAGATTAGATAGAATTTTGCTTAGGGAATTTAGGGAGGATTCTTGGTTGTGGGGGTATAGATTTTAATTATACCCAAGGTCAGTAACACTAATAAAAATGCTTCCCATAATTAAGAAGTACAGTTGGGATGTACCTTGTTGACCCTTATAATTTTTTATTTCTCAGGGAGAGTAAGTACAGATGGTGTAAAACACCTAATACAGTAAAAGGGCATGCAGTTTATCAATCTCTCTTTGTCCCTGGAACAGACACTCCATCATGTTTTATTTTAATGTTAAAAAACATTCTGCTATAATCTCCAGCTTCTCTCTTTCTCCCTGTTGAAATTAATAAATTCACTAGCAAGTCAGCTGTACCTCCTGATCGTGAAGGGAAGTTCATAAAGAAATGAAACCATAAATGAAATAATTTATAATATAGAAAGAATACCAATCTTGATAAATAATCTAATATTTCTCTAATATGAAGAAAATATGAGGTTAGAAGATTCAGGTCACATCTGACCTTGGTAACAAAAAATATTCTTCAAATTATATTAAAAAAAAAGCAAACCCATGTTGCGATAATTAAGTACCTAAATGATGACATATCATAACTATGAGCTCAGATAAATATATTCACTGTATTTTAACAGCATTCAGTATTTATTATTTCTAATTGCACAACCTCTTTCCCTTATGAAAATCGAACAAAACATAAAGCAGTTACGTGAGTTGTCAACAACAAAATAGGGGATAAAATTTTTGTTGCTAATAACCTAAGCAAATGCAAAAAGCAGTGAGGGTTGAGCAGGTTAATACAGCTGTTCCAATTTTTGGTATTAATGCCATTAGTGGAACACTAGTTTTTTCCAAAAGGCGTTGAACCTGTGAATTAGAAAAGACCTGCTGCTTGTATTGCTACACAAAACTAATCACTCATACTGACACTTAGCAAGAAAAAAAGACAAGAACAAACAAACAAAAAAAACCCCACAAAGCACAACAAAACCAAGCAAAGCAAAAATAAACAACCCAAACAAACAAACAAACCACTCCAGATTTGGGGTTTTCTATTTTAATAAAATAGTAATACTCAGATGTAGAGAATATTGTGAGCTTTATGGTTTATTAAAAAAAATAAAATTCATTCCTCCTCTTACTGACGCTTTAAGTGGAGTACTAATTACTCCACTTAAACTATCAGTAAGAGGAAGAATGAATTTTATTTTATTAATTTTTTTTAAGAGTGCAATATTCAAAGTATGGCAGGATGTTGACAGAAGATATTGGCTTTGGAGGATTTCATACCACTAAGAAATGGATGGCCAGGAAATGCTGAGAATCAACAGGAGTAAAATGTATTTGTTTGGCAAGCCAACATCTCTCTCTCTCCAGTGAAGTTTCCAGAATGCAATATAGTATAAAATAAGGGGTTAAAGAACTTAAAATTAAAAACTACATGCACTTATAAACGTAAAAAAATCTTCTAGACCAAAAAATAGTGAGATGAAAACTATCAAGGGACAGAAACTGCTGAGCAATCAGTAGAATTTTTATCAAGGTTCACTTTTGCAGATATTAGGAACATTCTCATTCATATCCACAAGTTAATAGAAAGTTTTCATAACCTTTCAAGTTGCTGGGTACAAATATGTTAATGTGGTGTCTTTATAGTCCAGTGGGATAAGTGCTCGTATTGCAGTCCTTCAGTATGCATTGTGTGCACCATTTCTTAGTCTTCAAGAGTTTCTTAAAAGTTGTATTATTCCTAACAGCCATGTACATTGTATTTGTGACAATCACGAGCCTCTCAGAAGCCTCGTCTCAGAAGGTTGAACAAGAAGCAATTTCATGTCAGTTTGCTAACTGGAGATCAGTCTGAAAATGGGGAGAGAGTTGTTCTGGTGATTCTTTTATATTGGGACATTTTCTTCCATTCCTCTTACTCCACTGAAGTTCTGCCTGACAAGCTTCAGAGTGCAAGTGTCAAATAAGTTTCAGCCATACAACTAGAGAGTCTCCCTTACACATTTCTTTAGACAGCATATTCATTAATCATATTACTATGATTCCTCTCTGGGCCATTTTGTTTGGGCATCTAGAACTATACATAAAAAATCTCTGTTAAAAATATAGAACAGATTTGGTTTGCGATTTTTTTTCTGGCTTGTAAATACAAAAGATATCTAGGTTTTACCTAATTACTAAAAAAGTGATACAGATTCTCACCCCACTGTTAACACCTTTCAGTTTTTTATCAGGAATAAACAATAGAGTCTTTATTGGCCAGGTAACTATGAGCCAGGAGAAGTCTCCATTGCTCCCAGGAGCAGATCTGTAGTATCAGTAACTTGAAAGCATCCACCAAATTCAATGGTATCCACATGCTCCCATATTTTATTTTATTTTTTTCCCATTTCAGATTTTGTACTTTTCCACATTGGTGCTTTTTAGTCTTCATTCTTTCAGTTACTTGTGCTCTTTCATCTTTATGGTTCTACCTCTGTCTCTAACTCTACAGTCATAACTTACAAGGCTCTTCTCTGCAGGCTTTCTCACAGCTGTTTCCCACAATCTACGAGTCTCTGTGGCAGCCTGAGCCAAAGGCACATAATCATACCACATCAGAGCCGTGCTGTTTGTTTTCAGAGCATGAACGGCTGAGCCCTGGGGGGAAGGTGAGAAAGAAAGAGTGTTACGGTCATAGACGGTAAGATGAGTCCTTCTCAACCCCAAATATCAAAACATCAGACATCAAAGTCTGAGCTAACTGTCCTAGGATGCCCTTATAGTCAGTGGACTTAAATACCTGTTGTAGGAAGGTGAGTCATTCACACAAATAGCATCTAAAATAAATCAAATGACTCAGCTCTGTGTGTACTTGCTTCTCTCAGCTGACTGACAGGAAGTGTTGAGTGATTAGTTTAAATATAGGTATCTCCCTTTTAAATAACTGAAATAAAGTGTGGTTTTATGGAAATGGCCTAAAGAGGCCCACCCCAGCTATAAGCAGATTGTTGTTCTCTTGCATAACACAGTACCTCATTCACAGTGCCTCAATTGAGCAATAGTCATTTCTAGCTATTTTTATTTTATGATATGGAGTTTTTTTTCAAGTTCATTTACCTATTAAAATACTAACAGAAAGCATAAGAAATTGTATAGTATGTGTCAGAAGCTGCTTCATCTCTCTTCATTTTTCAAGTCACAGCTATGCTACATTTCCATGGGGTAAAATCCTAGGTAGGAAAACATCCAGGTATAAGAAATAATGATGAATTGGCTTTGAAATTCCAGGTTAGATTGCTGCTATTAGAAAGAAAATAAAAGCAAATTCATTAATTCAATTATATCAATAAAAGTCTATGTTTTCTCATCACCTATAACCCTTACTATATGAGAACATACTAGTGTTTTAGTAGCCATGAAAAAGGAATAATAAAAAATATTTAGCCACATTTAATATCTTAGCATTAATATTTGACATTGTGGAAATATAATTTCTCACTCAATCTATGCTTTAAGAACAATAAATACTCAAAAGAAATTAATGCAAAAAGTACTCTTAGGCCGTAAGTGTTGTTCTCTTGTGTCCTAGAATCTGCATCAAAGTATTTTGTGGAAATTCCTTCTCATTTTGTCTTAGTTCCAGGGTCACATAAAAACATAGAAGCCAGGCTAGCTCTATTATCCTTTTCATTCAAAAACTCACTGTATTTTATCTATTTCAGTTTTTTTCAAGGAAATATAAGACGCATTACCCTCTCAGCATACTGACTCATCTTTGCATCAGATTTTCATGTGCTAATATTTCCTTATTAAACCATTGATGGAATTATTTTGATAGTGGTCTTGCACATGAACATTTTGGAAATGTAAGTCTAATATGATGGGATGCATGAAACTGGCATAAAATAGTTATCTAGGTTTCCATTTGCAACACATAGGGATTCTGCTGTACTGCAAAGACTGATCCTCTGCAGGTTTCCTCTGCTGTGAAGTGCTGCTAAGAACTCCACAGCCACTGCTGTAATTGCTCCATAACAAATACTCATTGTGAGGACTTAAGAATGCTGTGCCCATAAGTCACCACAGCAGAACTTGTGATTAATGCAGACGGCAACAAAAGGAAGATGTTTATTCCAGGCCTGGTGAGACAGATCTGGGTAACCTATCCAGATAAAAATTCACCCAGTAGCAAACTGGGAGAAAGAAAGAAAATGCTTGCTCATGTACTATTCAAAGTTATGGGAGTGACATCTATGCCTCATGGGTGCCCAGGACTTGGACTGCATAAAAGTGGCACCTCCAGAAAAGCAACTCGGGGACCCCAACCACCAAGAAGATCAGGATAAAGAAGGACCAGCTGGACACTGCAGGAATTAATTTTGCTTAATGTCTCTCTCACTCACTTTCTATTCCCCATCCCCACTCTCTCTTCCTATTTCTTTCTGTCTCTCTTCCTCACATTTACTCTTAAATAAAATCTTTTCTATTGACTTTGGCTTATGGTATCATTTGCACCTTAATTTGAGCAGAGGCATAATTTATAATTGGATCACAACACTCAAACAACAATTTGCTAATCTAGGTCCTATGTATCTGCATAATATTTGTCCTTCAGCATGTAATATGATAAATTTTTCTTAGTACATGTAAACAGAACTTGTTAGATATAGCAATTTTTCTTTTTATTGCTGTTTCCATGTTTGACTTAGTGGTACATATCAGTGTTGACTTCTGCAGCTTGATTACCTATTCTATATATACAAATAAAACATTATTCTTATTTTAAAATCACACAGATGGAAAAAGCATAATGGGCTAATAATGATGTAATAAATATCCCTATCACATTTATACCACGGTTGTGTTCCTTCATATATGAAAGGATAGTTACATACAATATCATGGTAAAGAAGAAGAAAATATTGTAAGCCATTAGATGAGATTTGTTTATGTTCAATTTATTTATTTCAGTATGATTTTCTTATTGTAATTCTGTAAGCTACTTAAATGTGAAATATTTGAATATTTATATATACCCCTTTGAAGATGAAAGCTCAGGTCTGTTTCTTTTCTTCCTCTTGGGGAAAACTAATCTGTTTAGCTGTGCAAGCACATTCATTATGTTTAAATTTATTTTCAAAAGTTAAAATATATCAGATTTTCCTGGTGTGTTTCAGTGATCCTTCAGTCGGAATTGGATTTTAAAATATTTGAGTTCTCTGTATATGCATTTAGATTGGCAGTATTTATTCAAATACTTTGCTTGCAAATTTCTATTCAATAATGGTTAGATGTCTCTTGTCATAAGCTTATATACATATATGTCTTCATTTCTTTGTATGCTTTTCATATACATAGCATAATATAATTTCTTTAATTCCACATGGCACAAAAATGTTTCAAACTACAAAGGGAAACCAGAAAGGCATATGCATACAGAATGGAGGGCCTAAGAATCTCTTAAGTGAACCTGAGGCTTTATGCTGTCTTCAGGTGCTGTGTATTTGCCATTGTAAAGTTTACAGAGAACTTCACTGTGGATATCTGCAATAGTGGATGTACATCAAAAATTTATTCTAGTCCTAAAGATACTACCAGTGGAATTGGAGTAATCATTTTAAGCATAGAAAATTCTGTTGGAATCTAAGGATTTAAAAGTAGACTGGTGTTTAAAGTACATCTCTATTCTGTTTTCCAAACACGTGACTATTGATTTATAAATCAAAATGAGTTTGCCCAGAGAGTAATGGAGAGAGGGGAAAGGTAGAGAGAGGGGAAAGTACATCATGTGTCTAAGAACCATTTTTATACTGAATCATAAATCTTGACCTGTTAATTGATTAATTCTGCAGCCTAAACAAGACATGAGGTAGCTGTCTTGCTTTGCATTCTCTCAAGAATTCAGACTGTTGACTGAAAGTAAAATATTTTAAAAGCTTGTGAAAAAGTAATTACAATTCTCAGTGAAGTAGTTTTTTCCAACACTGCTATAACTATCCACGAAGATTCCTTTGCCCTTATATATGAAGAACGAGTATAGCTCTGTTAAAAAGAAACAGAGGAGAAGTCACCATGATAAATGACAAGCCGCTCTTTCTTTCCTAATCGGGAGAAATGTTTTTTCCTCTGATACTACCATGGATGAACACAGAGGCAAGAACTTGAAGAACTCCAAAAGTGTCAATATGCCACTGAGTCAACTGCATCTTTGTTAACTGATGGTTTGTTAGAAAATTCAACAATTGTAATATAAATTATCTGAGAGAAATTCTGCTCAGTGCTGAGTGCAAAAAGTTTGGCTAAATTATAATGTTTTTGGACATAGATTTTTATTCTTTGAAAGTAAATGGGAAGAGCATTAAGCATGGAGCTAAAGTAGTATGAAGGAGAAACACAATGCTAACATCTATCTAATAATCTTCTCTACTAGTAGAAATTAATTTAACCTGGTTAAATTAACCCCAGTTTTTTTAGGAAAGGATCTTACTTCTCATTTGATTTTGGTGTTATACCTTATAGAAAGAATGTATATATGTATATACATGCATGTATATGTCACGCTTGCACATATCGGTCGCCAAGATCCGATTGACTCAAAACACTTACAGAGAAATTTATTTTAGGTTTTAAGATTGTCTTCTTAGTATGGCATGAGTTCCATATTCAAGGGAGGATATTTTTTTTTATCATTTTGTTATAGCGAAATATGTACTGCACATTCCAATTATATTATTCTCAGAACAATTAATCTCATTACAAAGAAAAATGTGTAGGTGCACCAAAGCAATAACTATTCTTTCTGTACAATGGTGAGTGTTAAAAGTGCCATAAGTTCATTCTGTAATGAACCTGGTTCAATTAATACTGCCACTTCCATTAAAATAAGAGGCAGGAGTTATGAGAGCACTAAATATTAGAAATCTGATTCAGGGGCGCTGAATCTTCCTTAAAATTGCTCAGAATCAACTCATTAGATTCTGTCCAGAACCAATCAGGTGCCTGTTGTTGCACCTTAAATTTAAGCCTTTGAACACTTTTATAAATATGAGGTCTTTCAGAATGGGTTAAGAGAGAGATTTAAAGCTAACCATATATCAGAGAGATTATATAGTTGAAATAGATCCAAACAATTTAAGTGCTTTTTATAAATCAAAATGTATTATACTGGAAGCAAATATTATGTAAATGAAACAATGACTCCTGATTCCTGGTCTCCACAGACATTAACCTAGATCTTTCCCTTTTTCATCTCTGGCCTTACAAAGCTACGGCTTTCTGGGATTTCTCCTGAAACTCTCAAAGATTTTAACATCATTTCCATCTCTAGCAAGGTTTTGTGCTCTGAATAGTTGGAGGTGGTCATTATTGCCATTGCCAAGGGAAACAAAAGTATCAACCAATGGAGTAAGGCTATTTTCTCAGGAAACAGATCTTACTATCTCTGTCAGTAAAGGGTAATGAAATTTGATAAGGATGCTGTTGCAAAGTCAACTATTGTAATAACAGATCCTAAATAACTCTTTAAAGGTCTTAACATGCAACACAAAATGTGAGACACCTGCAGTTTCTTCTGCAGATTATTAACATTTTATAATATTTTAAAAAAGGAAAAGGCAGATGTAGAGATAGTTCTCAGTATGCAAATTGTGCGGATCAAAGTTTTAAAAACCTGATTCTGTCATGCTTCACACCAAGATTCTCCTGAATATTTTGCTTTCTTAAGTCTTTATTCCTTTGCATATTATCATACAATGATATCATAACAAAGAAACAAAGTACTCCTTGAGCTAATCAATCATCAAAATGTACTTAACATGTACTTTTTTATTTACAACAAAAAATAGTTTAGGAGTTGTAATATTTAATTCATTCCCAATACACAAACTAGAAAAAAATTTAAGCATTATTTTAGAGGTAAGATACTCAAGTATTAAACCCAGTGATTGTTCATTCCAAGTGATAGCAAAGGTTTGCTAGAAGTCCTGTTTGAACTTTTACTGGAATGATTTTTCCTGTTATTAACTTAATATTTGCAGCTTCTCAAACTAAAATGTAGCATTTCTCAACATTACTTCATTTACACTCAAAATGTTGATTTTAAACACTAGGCATCAATTTATTACTCTATTCTTGTCTTCCTTCCCCTCAGCCCACTGTTTCTGGATTATCCTTCTGTTTGATTTTCATGTCCTTGTTGAGACCTGGACTTGATGATCCTTGTAGGTCCCTTCCAACTCAGAATATTCTGTGAATCTCTGAATCTGTAAATTAGATTTATTTAAAATTTCCTTAAAACTGTGCCATAGATTTTTTTACTCATTTATGGTGTTTTAGTACTGCATGTACCTAAATTGCACATGTTCTAGTGTAAATATTTATCTAAGTGATAGCTATGTGTGCTATCATAATAGTTATACATTTCTTAAATGCTCAGAACACAAAGTTGTTATCATCATAACTAGGTTATATATTATTATATGTGTGTTGTATATGGTAGAACAGTCTAGCTTTTTACTGAGAAAGTAAAATATGACAATTCAATTTCATACAAAAATTGAGGAAGGAACAAAAACTGTGGGAAATAGAGCAGGAAAAATTTTCTTTATTGATATTGTCTTTCCACCTAATTACAGGGCTTTTAATCTTTCATGAAAGTTTATTAAAACATCCATTATAATACACAATGTATAAAAATTTGGAGAAATAAATGCCTTGAACATCAATGTAACATGGTAAAACACAACTATGTCTTGAAAACTGTGGAACAGATATAATTGATTATTGTCTACCTTCTCTACCATCTCTACCTACTTCTTAGGTAGAGATAAAGCTTCTATATATGTTTGTTAATGAGCTGACAGTAAACTTATAAAGGCAGAAATGAAAAACCCTGAATATACAGCCACATATTTCATAATTCAAATGTATTATTTTCTGCACTGAGGAAATTGAATTACCATAGTACTTGATTTCTGAGTACTACAGTTTTTTAATTTATCTGAAAACAATTACAGGCATAGAGGAAGCAGGTAAAAAAGATTTACGGGGATAGAAATAAACTTTAATCTAGATTAGAGACTTAAAAATTTTTTACAGGATTTTGCTTAATTTTAGTGTCTTGGTTTAAGTTTGGGGACTTTTTAAAATTCCTAAAAGGTTTGTTTTAATATTTTAAAAGTAAATGGATTGAATTAAAAATCATATAAAATGTTTACTATTTGTGTTATAAGGATATTCACATATTAGTGAGTCTGTCTAATAGGAGAATCCAGTAAATGAAGCTATTGATCAAAAATTTCAAGCTGTACTCACCTGAGCATTGATTTTCTGGTACATTTCCACCAAATATTTCAGCCTTTTGAGAGATTAAAATTTAGTGATTATTTTACTCATTGAGATATTCTGAATGCAGCAGTAGCTTGACATTTGGAACAGGAACTTGAGAGCAGAAAGACAATTGACATCTGGGTCAGGACTTCAGCCATTAGAGCTTCACACAAAAATCCACATTTATGCTTCCCACTGGAAAAAAAGTCTATGTTTTTTCACTTCATTTTCTCAAGTATCTACCTGAATCATTATTTTCTCAGGAAAGATTTTCTTTCTCTGCTTTTATTTTAAGCATATCTTTTCATTGTCAATCTGAGTTCACTCACTCACTCAAAGCACAGGAATGACACATTTTAACATATAAATCTTCAATATTCAGCATTAAATATGGATATTTCAATGAAATAACAAATATTTTAAAAGCTCATGGAAATACTATGCAATTAATTTAACTAATGCACTAGAGAAAATGGTAGTATATCTGTGAGAAAAAAAATATACTAAATTTACTAAGTTTTTCTTACATACACTGTAAAATGTGACTTTTTTCTTAAAAGGAAGATTTTTCTTTTTTAAAGACACAGAATTATGTTTTTCATTAAAGTTCTTGGCTAAGTGTGGACAGTTGTTGAAAATTTTGACAACGGAAAATCAACCGTACTATCTAAAGAGGCAGTATTGTGAAAATTTGCATTCATTGCAGTCTTAAATATTCTTCTGGCAAGATTTGAAACTACTAAATATACCTTGGACTTGGAAATGTGAATTTCCTCTAAATATTGAACTGATTATCATACAGTGTATACTTTACCTATGACTAAGAATAATCTCTCAAAATTTTCTTCAGAGGGTTATTGTCATAGAATTTAGGAGAGTCACATATTCAAGCTAACAGCTAGTTAGTCATTCACTTGTGAATCAGAAATTACGTGCAACAGTCCATCAATCCATTTTTATGCACTTATGTCTTTATTCTGAAGAGAGATGTTGGTCAATTAGACATTGATATGCAGGCTAACACAAGCCCCAGTGTCGTGTGCAGTTAATAATTTACAGCTCCACTTCAAATAGCAGAAAATCAGGCAATTTAGCATTTGAATCAGGCCTTAGTGTATACAAACACATTTTTCTACTCTTAAACTAATGTTATGTTCCTAATTCATATGTTGTCATACAACATCAAATATTTATGCTTGCGCTGGGCAGGAGCATTCAAGAGCATATTGCAAGTCATAAAATTAGTTTAACTGGTGATTTTAAAGCCTTGCTTGCTCATCATGCTACATCTATGTGAGTTTTTACTACAGGGAGAATGAAAAGTGAGAAAAAGGAAAAGACCAAGTCACACTAAATACTGGAAGCTCAGAACATCACTAAGTCTTTCAAAATGCCCCATGGAAGAGGCAGCTCAAAAACTTTCACTGTCTGTATGCAGATGTACCACTGTTATGAAGCCATAAGTCTGAAACCACAGCCCTAATTTTTCTTTTATTTGTAGCATTTCAAAGAATCATAGAATGGCTTGGGTTGGAAGGAACCATAAAAATTAGCTAGTTCCAACCCCCCTGCATAGGCAGGGACTCCTTCCACTAGATCTGGTTTCTCAGACCCCCATCCAACGTGGCTTTCAACACTTCAAGGGGTGGAGCATCCATGGCTTCTCTGGGCAACAGGTTCCAGTGCATCACCACCTTCACAGTAAAGAATATCTTCCTAACATCTGATCTAAATCTGTCTTTTTGTTTAAAAGCATTCCCTCTTTTCCTAACACTGACCATGTAAATTCATTTCATAGAATCACAGAATAAGCTGAGTTGGAAGGGACCCATCAGCATCATTGAGTCCAACTCCTGGCCTTGCACAGGACATTCCAAGAACCCCACCATGTGCCTGAGAGCACTGTCCATGTGCTTCTTGGACTCTGTCAGGCTGGTGCCATGACCACTTCCCTGGGGAGCCTGTTCCAGTGCCCAAACATCCAGTGGGTAAATAATCTTTTTCTAATATCCAGTCTAAACCTCCTCTGACACAATTTCAGGTCATTCATTCAAGTTCAGTCACCAGAAAGAAGAGATCACTGTCTGCCTCTCCTCTTCCTCTCATGAGGATGTTGAAGACCGCAATTAGTTCTCTCTCCCCGGAGTCTCCTCTTCTCCAGGCTGAACAGACCAAGTGATCTCAACTGCTCCTCATTCGGCTTCCACTCAAGGCCATTCAACATCCTCATCACTGTCCTTTGGATACTCGCTAACAGTTAAACGTCTTTTTTATATTGTGGCTCCCAAAACTGCACACAGGACCTGAGGAGAGGCTGCCCCAGTGCAGAGCAGAGCAGGACAATTCCCTCCCTTGCCTGGCTGTGATGCTGTGCCTGCTGCTCCCCAGGACAGGGCTGGCCCTCCTGGCTGCCAGGGCACTGCGGAGTCATGTTCAACTTGCTGGTATAAAGTTGATCAGGACCCCCAGGCCCCTTTTTCTGACATTGCATTCTGGCATCTCATTCCCCAGTCTGTCTATACATCCAGGATTGCTCCATGCCAGGTGCAGAATTCAGCACTTTGTTGAACTTCATATGGTGGGTGATTGCCCAGTCCTCTAATTTGTTGAGGTCTCTCTGCAAGGTCTCTCTGCCCTTGAAGGTGTCTACAGCACCTCCCAGTTTGGTGTCATCAGCAATACTAGTTTTAGAAATCCATGGTGAACTGAGACTAATCCAGTCCAGTTAACCAGCTAAATTAGCTGAAAGTTAAGAAAGAGGACGCCAAGACATTTTACTCGTGCTGTTGATGAATGTTTTAAACCTCACTGAAGTAGAGCATCATAAAATCATTAATGATCTTATGCAATTAATGATCAATTAAATGTAAACAATTACCTTCTGAAACTAAAGTGTTGAGAAAACTCTTTGACAGCAGTTGTAAATAATTTTCACCATTCCTCAGCATTTAGAGATAAATCACAAAGTTTAGATTAGAACATATAGAAAAGAACTACTGTTTGGAAGACAGCAACTGGTGGGTTTGGGGTACATACCTTGACAGAGCAGTTTAGGGTTTTTCCTAAGGAAACCATTTTGGCAAATGCTGGGAAATATTGTATAACCACTCAGTGAATTTAATGATTTAAAAAATTGCATTTAATAAAATTTAGGATGAAGTGTCACCTGTAGACATTTAAAAACCCTTAAGCTGGAAAAAAATGTTGACTTTAGTTTAGCAAAGCCCGTATTTATTTTCTCTAGGAAATGCATTAAATATTATACACAGAAGCTATATTATAGGATAATGCATCAATTCCCTAATGCCAGTAATAAAAAATGTAAATAAAGAGATGCTAAGTGTCCTCAAAATACATCTGAATGTTTAGAGAAACCGGTGTGCTTAAATTAATTTTTTTAAATGCCGCTACTAGACTTAAAAGAAGACAATATCAAATGAGATATGAACATAGTAAAGAAATTTTTACAAGGGAAAAATGGACCTATGGGAGGCTGCTTATAACATGGACAATTTTGTGTGTTTGTTTAAAAAAGAAGAGATAATTAGCAGGAATTATCTACAATCAGAACACCTGCAAGAGATTATTTTTTGGAAAAGTGGAAAGAAGAGTCTCCAGTGAGAGAGCGAAAAAATTAAAAGGAAAGTATTGTACTATTGCCTTTCCTCCTTCAGATCATTTTTAAGCTATTAAAGAGGAATTTTGACTATTAAACCAGTAAGATGCTCAGTCATCCATAAAACAGAAAAAACAATAAGCCAGCTATGGCAGGCACAACTAGTTCAGTATTGTTTTAATTGCTCTGCTCTGACTTTTCATGCAATGTATCCACCAAACTATTGAACAGATAGACATTGGCTCAAGTTTCAAGAATAGTTATAATAAAATATGTATAAAAAGGGAATTAACCAATATGTAAAAAATATACACACACACACACACAAAAACCTGCTCACTGTATTAAAAATTGACATAGATGCA
>VXBC01004318.1:131150-208185 GCA_013399945.1 Ploceus nigricollis
AGAAAATTACATTTATTTTATCTGTAACCTGAACTAATACCCACAACTTTATCAAAGTTAAGAATACCAGGAGTGCCTCTGAGTTCATCTCTTGTACATATTACAGCATGGAAATTTTGTATCACAGCTCAGATTTATTTTGTAGTAAAAAATTATATGCCTTTAGAAAGGTCTATTCAAAACCTGTACTGATGCTGTTGTCCTTCACAAGAGGGGTTTTTGATAAATATTAAGATTTAATCCTGAATAAATGATCCTCATGACTTCATATTCAATATATTAGCCAAAGTATTGTGAAATTGACTTTGGCTCAACTTTCTAGAACAATTATAAAAATCTAAGAAAAAAAATGATTTTCACAGAACACCTAGTGATCTTTTGACAAGCCACTATATGACTTATAACCAAAAATATTTAGAGGTTAATAAGGCCATGAAGCACACTGGGATTAAAGGGTTACAAGATGACTTTATCTTAAGACTTGGCTCAGATCTGATTCTGAGGAAGTTACAGATGAACATGCATTCCTTTTGTCCTACTGTGATACCTGGAAAAGAAGCAGTTGTAACAATCCTTAAGGTCTGGTTTTCCAGACTCGATCTGCTGATCTCCACTTATTCCACCTTTATTTGGACTTGGATTTCTCCTGCAGTTTATTTGTCTGAGCACTTTCACTGCTGCTCTACAACATAAAATCAAATGTGCACACACCTCAGGTAGCTGGATGCCTATAACATCATTTGCTTTGTCTGTGACATGCACAGTTATAGAAAGAAAGACAGAAAACCAGTCATGATTAAAACCACAATTACAAATATTTGCGTGTGTGTGTGCAAAGGAGCTGGCATAGTCTTACCCTTAAACAATTTCAAGATTGAAAAAAAATAAAAGAATTATTTTTGTCTGAGGTAATTAAAGTATTTGAAGACTGTTTTTTAGTCTCTTTTTGAAGACTGTTTTTGTTTTACAAGGCATTTAGCATAGATTATTTTTTTAAAACCTAGATTTACTATACCTGTCTTTAAAATGCATTGTGTATAATGACCCAGGAATATTTCTTAAACAACTTTATTGGAAAATAAAATATAAAGAAAAAAATATTTTAGAATTCTATAGAGCAATCAAGGCAGAAGAAAGGACTGCAAAATGCCATGATGTTTCTTGACTTGTGAGTCTTGTTTTTATCCTGGCAATAACAGCATCATTTGAAAAGTTTATAATCTCCAGATAAACAATTTCTGACAACTAGACACAATATATAGCATGAATATTGTCTTTTCACTGATTTCAGGCTATATTTTCAGCTGTTTTTTGAAGGATACACATGGCATTTGATGGGCAAATTAAGCTTTGTTTCCATAAAGTTGTTGGTTTTTCTTACATAAGCAGGTATATGCAGTAGACATTCCCAAGCTTCTAAGATTTTATTGTTCAACATTTTGACAATTTTTCTTTTACCGACATTCTGCTTACATTGTGGATATAAATCCTGAAACAAGGTTGTTTCAATTCATTACATTCTACTTTTCCCTAATGGAAAATGAACATTTTTTATAAAGTTTCTTTCTTCTTTTTCTTTTCCTGTGTAATTTTGTTGAATCTAGCTTTAGCCAGCTATTGTGCTCCATGTGTGTAGATTTGTATCATACCCACAGTATGTTTGTTTTTTTTTTTTTTATGGGTGTCAGCAACTTTTATCCAGCGCATTCAAGCAGAGGGTGGGGAGCTCACAACAATATTGCACCTGGGACAGAGCACAGTGCTTGTCTGATTGTTTACCTAGCACCCTTCTGTTTCTCTAGCACTAAAAATAATTTCCTACAGATTAGTGTTTGCTATGCATCTCAGGCAGTGAAGGAACATGCAAAGGTGTTCATGCTGTTGTCTAGAGAAGGAAGAAAAATAAGCTTCTCATGCTTGCAAGTGGGATAGGAGACCAAGTATGGGACAGTGTGCTGTCTCCACAGCATGCATCCTGACTTCAGAATTCTCCAGGATGAGACTGGGCAATAAGCAAATATTCTCACAAGCCATTTTCTGCCTTGCAGGATGTTTTTCCAGGCAGCACAAAATTATATTCTAGTTCTCAGACTGGGTTCATTCATTTAAGCTTTTGTGCTGATTTTCCTCCACATTTCTTTTCTAAGCATTGTGGAAAAAGTCCTCAGGAATATCCCACAAGGTTCATTATCCGGATACCATACGGTTAGGTTTCTTACTAAATCTATTGCAATTGTTACCATTATTTTTTAGTGTTCCATAACTGTTTATTGCCTGAGATGGAATTTTTTTTCACATATGTTTTCAGCCAGAAGGAGACTTAAATTTCCAACTATTTGCTGATTAAGGGAAATTCTTTCCAAAACAAGGCAGCTGTAGTGCTTCAGAAAATTTCTCTCTGAAAATCTCTGCATCAATTTTCAACATATGTACATCCTTAGAGAAACATAACTGATTGCTGGATTTCCTGTTTATAACAACAAGAAACACAGGGGTTTCTCAAACTGGTGTTTCCATTTTTATTGCAATTTTGTCATTTCAGAATTTAAATATCAACTGAAAGTTAAAAATTGCCTTCAGCAAAATAAAAATACAATTCTTCAGACTATTTTATGTGTTAAAACATTATAGCATGTCATGGTTTAACCTCATCTGAAGATTAAGTCCCACACAGCTGCTTGCCCTCTTCCCACCCCAAGAGGGACTGGGGTACCATGACTTTGGAAGAAAAATGCCATTCACTCCAAACATCCCCACTTCCTTCTTCTCCCAGAACTATATGCTGAGCATGATGGCATAGGGTATGAGATACCCCTTGGGTCAGTTGGATTCAGTTGTCCCAGCTGTGTGCCCTTTAAACTCTTGTGCCACCCTCCCATCCTCCTTACAAGTGAGGTGGGGTAAGGAGCAGAAAAGGCTTTGACTCTATGCAAGCACTGCTCAGCAGTGACTAAAACTTCTTTGTATTATCCATGCTGTTTCCAACACAAATCCCAAAAATGGCCACACACCAAGTACTGTGAAGAAAACTAACTCTACCCAGCCAAAACAGTGCAAAGAATTAGCACAATTTTGAAGTTTACTTCACCTTTATTTGACCTCATCCATCTTTGTGGTGCATTGTGCATCTCTTCAAAGATATCACATTACTAATTTAAAAATTGGAAACAGTCTGCTGCAATTAAAAACAAGAAGAGCTGGCCAGAAAAGAAGGCATATGTAGAGAATATCAAACTGCATGCTCTTAAAAGCTCTTTGTTTTGAAACAAAGAAAAAGTTATACACCGAATAAGAAGATGATTATAGTCAGTATTTAGAGGAAACATTTTAATTGCAAAGACTGAATGTTCTATAGTTCATTCATAGCAGCACATTGACAAGAATTGACTCATTACTAATTTGGGTGCACCTCAAAAATTGTTTCAAAATTGCATATGTTATTTAGCTATGCTTTTAGCATTAGCACTCAATGAAGATATAATATTGCAGAGTCATTTACTCAAATGAATAGGTGCAACATTTTTAGAAATATTAATGATGCAGTTTGGGAGCTGTATATGAAAACTCAAAGTGGAAGCATAGTTCAGTTCAGGGGAAGATTTTGCCCAGCAGTTAAAACACTGACAGCTGTTTTGGCCATCTCTCTGCTTTAAACTAGGTGGGATCAATATGAAATACAAACCCCAGCTCTAATAAGGGCCTATCTGACAAGCATTTATATTAAAGTAGGTTATTCCTTTAAAACTGCAAATTGAAAAGCCAATGTGAAAAATAATTTTTTAAGATGACTCTTTCAAAGTGCTGTAAGATCCCAAGGCCTGATTATAGGTTGGATGGGCAGATTCAGAGAAACAGGTCTGTGTATGATACAGCTCTCTTATTATAAAACATATAAACAGCTCTCTATTATAAAACATAGAAAAGCATACAGGTGCTTTTATATGTTTTCATTCAATTCTCTCTGTTGCTGATCATCAAAATTTAGTGGTGATTATCAAAATTTGGTGCTTCCAAGAGGTTTCTTTTTTTATCATATATTTTATGGTCAAGAAAAATCATATCTCCTAAGGGAAAATGGGACAAAAGTCATCCTTGAATTAGCTTGCAAGGTAGGAATTTTAGCACTTCTTGAATTTTTGAGGGAAATAGCTTAAGACCGTGAATGGCTTGGGCTGTTCCAGAGAAATTAGGTTAGCATCAGAATGATTATATGCACATCAGATGCTTACCATAATGCGAGGGAGTCTTTTGGTTTGGGTAAGTTGTAAACCTGAGCTACAACTATCATTCGGGCAAGGTGGTTTTGAAATGAGCTTACACTCCTTGATGATTAAGTGACTCCTTTAAATGTCTGAATTTTAATTAGTATGATTTGACTGAACTAACATTAGCAGTCCTGTGATTCTACTGGCAGAAGAACTTGATAGGTGATAAATTTGGATCTTTATTTAAGAATCCCTAGTTTCATATTGATTAGCAAAGTGTGCCTATCCAAACTGGCTTGTATAAATTTTTTTCTTTGAAAAAAATGAAATAAACCCATGGAATCTATAATAAAGAGTTTGTTTTCTCTTGATAATTTATAATTTTAAGCTGTGTTCATGTTAGTTTGCAATAAAACCACTCTAACTGCCATCATCTTCTTAGATCTGTTTGTCCTTTTGAATCCTTTCTCCTTTTATTTCTGTCCTCTTTTTACTTTTTTTTAATCTCAAATATTTATAATGACTGTACAGGCTACACGTTAACCTTTAAAGAACCCTAATCTAGAGAACAAGAAACTAATAGAGGTGCTTGGTAAGCACTGCTATTTAATTATTATGTCGTACATATTTCGTCTAGTATTCCTGACTTTTCCACATTGACCTGTGGAAGACCATGTTGAATCAACCAAAAAAAGACATTAAGAAAAAGAAAAAATATATTTGTTATTAATAAAGTTAAAATGCACTGTTGTTTGTTTTGACCTGGCTTTCATGTAGCATAACAAATTACCTTCCTGAGTATATATTGGATAGAAACATTTGGAAATAAGGAGTCACTAACTAGATATTGCAGTGAAGATGTCATTTAGTCATTTAGTTAAAGAATTTCTAGTCTGCATAGGAAAAATGAGGACACTTGAGCACTGGATGAAAAAATATTTCCAGATGTTATAGGAAGTCACACGTGTCTTTTTTCTAAGATGGATGTAAAAATTAAGTGGAAAAACATTGAGGTTTTTCAATAAATTGTTTAGATTATGGCTATCTGAATCATATATAATTGGTTTCTGATCATTTAGCAGAAAGTTTTACAACCCAGAAGGATATATGATTTATGGTAGATATGAGGATGCCTGAAAATTGACTTAATTTTTGCATTTTATATGACTGTTTTTTAATAATTTATTTTCTGTGTGAGAATCACATCATGAAAATTTGCACTTTTGTGCATATGCAGCCTCCACATGAGTCCTAAGTCCTGAACTTTTGCTTAACGGGGCATTTGAGACTTACTGGCATGTTAATACACTCTTTTTCACTTTCTATTTTGTTGGATTAGATTAACTGTCTAGAGCTTAAGGAAAATGAGAATTGACACAAAGCTTTACCTGTCTGCAAGGAAAAATAATTTTAAATGAATATGGAGGTCAGTGGAAAATTATTAATTTTATGCTCCAGCTACTTTTATTATTCAAATATAGTACCCATGCTACTGCATAAGAAGGAAAAAAGTGAATATCCATTTTTCTTCCAAAGCTGTTTGACTTTTTCTTAATAACTGCAATCTTTGTTTTACATATAAATTAAAATTCAGTTCTCTTGTTATCCATAGTTTAGATTCTTACTCTCATGCAGTGCTATGCACTGCACTTTTCTCTGCAATGCTTAGACAGACACTTCAGAGACTTACATTTATTGCCACTCACTATTCACATCATGTTGCATGGTTAAGCATGAGAGGTTTACAATAAAGAGTCTTATTTAAGACACGTCACACAAAAGGAAAACTACTCCCTTCATAGCAAAGATATGGGTGGCGGGTCTGGGAAGGGATAATCTGGGAGTATCCAGTTTGCCCTGATTTTGTGGTATGAAAACACCCTGTGGCAACACACACCCCTTCATAGGACACCGCTAAGAGGGTTTCCCTTGGTGTCATGAGTACTGTGAAGAGTGGCCAGGAAAAAGAAGAACATTCTTGGCAAAAGGCAACATGGGAGGAGGAGATCTGCACTCAGAGAATTGACTCCCATGAAGTGAGGTAGGATTGGATCTAGCCTGGAGATTGAAAGAGGCAATCAGTAGGCCAGAAGTGAAAGACAGGAGGGGTTTTTCCTATGATAAATGAAATGCGGGAGATGGATCAGTATGAATACTGATTCCTCAGTATTTGTCACTATTGCATGATCATCCTGGCTCCAGACATGTTTTGATTTGTTACCAAAAGGAATCAGAAGCTTAGCTACAGACAACCTAATTAAAACTCATAAGCGGACAAAAATGTGCTACCAGGTAATGCATAACCTACCTGAAAACCTCTTTAGCTTTGAGAAGGCTGCTTTTGTGGACTGAGGGAGCAAATCATCTGCAAGCTAAATATATTTAATGAGATGTTTCCGCTGTAAATACCATACTTGACACAAGATAAAACTATTATAGGCTATTAATTAATCAACTTCTCCTTTGTCATAAAATGATTGCAGTTGTCAATGAGCTGTAAATGTTCAAAACAACTCAACATTAAGATACAACATTAATACATGATAATCTTCAAAGATCTTTAAAGATAATTTTCAATATCAAAAAGCAGAAGGTTAAACTCATTAGGTGTACTCTGTATGCTTCATTTCTATGATAGATTTAGTGAGTAAAAGAAAGCTATTTAAGTAACCTTCTAATAATCAGAGTTTTTGCAAAGAAGCTGAGAAGCTGACCTTTAGAACTATACATTGATTATTCATGTTTGTCAGTTTATTTTTGTAATACACAGAAGCCAATGCTTGCCCATCTTTCTTCTGCCAGGATTCCATTCTTTTCCTGTTGTTTCACAAAATTCTCTCTGTCCTGATTTCCTTCTCCTGGGAAAGAGCAAAAGATATATTTACAGGCATATAATTTCAGCAATGCTCTATTTATATGTGCTAAATATCAAGCTCACAGTTAAAGTACATTGGAGTATTAAGAATGTATTTTAAAACATAGAATTTTAGCTGATTCTTTAAAAAGTACTTGAGTGCTTTGCTGTATTTGAAGACTTTTCTATATTAGTGTTCTAGGAATCAATCTGCAGTTAAATCTTCCCTCTTGCACATAAAGGTATTGTGAAAAGAAATTCCAGTATTCCCTGGCCACATTCGTGCACCTGCCAGATGACCCAAATTCATAATACTCCAACTGAGAGAGCTGTTATATAAGATGCTGCTTTCAGAGAAGTGGAAAACACTACTTTCTTGTATTTCTTTAAGTTTGGAAATATTTACTTGAAATTACTACGAATTTTTTTCTCCTTGCAGTATGAAAGGATAAGGAGGATTTGGCCATCAATTTGTAACAAAAGTTCCAAATAAAGGATAAGGATAAAATTCTTTTCAGGATTACAAAGGTTTTAACCAGCTACTATGCATAATAATATTACTCTTTCTCTTCTTGATCATTTACTTTAGTGACAGCCAGAATATCCATTGTTGTCAGCCTGCCTCTGATTTAAAAAATGGAGCAACACAAGGCAATATGCTTAATAAGTATCTTAAGAAGGCTAAAACACCTTCAAACACATTCTCCAAACTTCACCTGTCTGAAATGGACAAGAGAAGTAACTTCCAAATGCTGAAAGAGACCGTGCTATCTATCAGTCATGGAAAGTTCAACCCCAATGGACTTCAGCTATTTTTAATTCAGTGATGGACTACAGGGCCAGAGCAATTCTTCAGCTAATGAGATTCTGGTTCTACGAGTATGTTCCAAGGCTTTATAAGTTCGTATTCAGAGATCAGACACTAAGTACAAAGCAAGAACTCTCAAAGTGAAGTTCAAAAATACACCTCCTTGCTTGACAATATTCTGTAAAGAATAAAATGTGCATTCATTTGTTCTATATTTATTGTGGCTTATAATTGCCTTTATCTCCTTGTGTTGCAGTTGGATTTGTGAAAGACATACATTTACTGGTTTTTTGGTTTTGCTATGGCCAATGTGTTACTTTTCCACTTTAAGTTACTTCATATTCTGGCTTTCATATCCTTGGTCACAGAAAAGAGCCATTTTATGCTTGGTCATGCAGAAACAAAAAATACAAGGAGAAATTTTCAAGTTAAGGCTTTAGTTTTACTATTTCTCTTACAAATCTCTTTCATATGCAAGAAAAAGTTATAAAGTACAAAAATGTCAGATGGAATATGATATAAATGACAAAAACAAAACAAAAGCAAACAAAATAATGTAAGGAAAAATCATAAGAAAATTATAATTGTGAGTTGACCCTGGCTGGATGCCAGGTGCCCACCAAAGCCACTCCCTCACATTCCTCCTCAGCTGGACAGGGGAGAGAAAATATAAAGAAAGTCTCATGGGTCAAGATAAAGGCAGGTAAGGATCACTCACCAGGTACTTTCACAGGCAAAAAAGACTCAGCTGGGCAAAATTAGTTTAACTTATTGCCAATCAAATCAGAGTAGGGTAATGGGAAAAAAAACCCCAAATCTTAAAACCCCTTCCCTGTACCATTCCCTTCTTCCTGATCTCAATATCATTCTGCATTTTCTGTCCCTCCTCCTCCACCGTAGCACAGGGGAACAGGGAATGGGGTCTGTGGTCAGTCCATCACATGTTGTCTCTGCTGCTCCTTCCTCCTCAGGGAGAGAACTCCTCACATTCCGGTCTGGCATGGGCTCCCTCCCACAGGAACATGAATATGTGTTTTTGCCACAGGTTGCAGTTTTTCCAGAACTGCTCCAGAACGGGTCCCTTCCATGGGCTGCAGTCCTTTAGGAACAGATTGTTTCAGTGTGGGTCCCCTTGCAGTCACACGTCCTACCACCAAACCTGCTCCAGCATGGACTCCTTGCTGCACCAGTCCACATGTCCTGCCAGGCTCCTGATCCAGCACAGGCTTCCCACTGGGTCACAGCTGCCTGCAGGCATCTACCTGCACTAGTACGAGTCTGTGCCTTTGTTGGCAGCAGGGAGATCTCTGCTTCCCTGTGGACCTCCATGGACCTCACCATGGTCTTTGCCAGGGACTGCATGCAACCTCAGCTCTAGCTCCTGGAGCACCTCCTCCCACTACTTCTCCACTAACCCTGACATCTGCCTAGCTGATTGTCTCATACATTCTCACTCCTTTCTGGCTGTTTTTTCTGCAGGAGTTTGGTTTCTTTCCGCTGTCTTGAATACATTATCCTGGAGGTGCTACTCCCATTGTTGATGGGTATGTCTTTGGCCAGTGGCAGGTGCCTCTTGGACCCAGCTGGCATTGACTCAGTTGAACATGGGGGAAACTCCTGATAGCTTCTCATAGAAGACATGCCTGTAGCCCCCATGCTCCAAAACTTTGCCATGCAAACCAAATAAAATGACACAATCAGAAAGCAGAGAATTTAATTGGAAAGTAGAGTTGTCCACCTGCTCAATTAATTCCAAATCTATTTTCCAGTGCTGTGTCTCCATTTTATTTTTTTGCAAAGAATGATTAAAAAAATATTGTATGCCTAAGAAATATCATCTGCAAAATAAACAATCAGATCATTTTAAGAGTTTTTTTTCTTTTTTCTTTTTTTTTTTTTTGTTTGAACTGTTTGACATGGGCTATGTNGATTAGAAGATCACACTGTGAAATTGTTCTGTTAGAACAATCCTGAAAAAAATCCTAAATGGATTTCCCTCTGTAACCTGTACAAAGTTGAATTGCACCCCTGGAGGTCTGCCAAACAATCTGGAAATAATTTGAACAACCAGTGATCCGTGTTGAGTGATCTTTACCTCCTCACTCTCTGCCTGCTTTTGTTCTTTGTTTGCATTTTTTCTTTGATCAGAAGGTTGCTGCTTGAATAAAGAAGGATGAATAATTGTTTAAAAATATTTTAAACATCTTTTGAAGTACTCCATTATGACAAGTTCTACCAATGCTGCAATGCTTCAGTTTCTACTCTCCTGTTTTGTTAATGACAAGTGAACTAAATGAGCTGCAGTGTTCAATGCAATGTGAAGGGTACTTGATGCACAGCTCCCACTAATGATTTTTTTTTTAAAAAGTGTGGCTCATTTCCTGTATTATGTTAATACTAATATTTTCAGCCTTTCTTACTTCTATGTAAACATTAGCTGTTAATCCATAGAAGAGCCTTGGGAGGCAGTTTTACCTTTCTATTCTACTGAAAACTTGCAAGTCTAGAGTTTGATGTCTAATACATATGGCCTGAATTTAAAAGATCTTCACCACAAAGGACCATCTGTTGCTAGAAGTGAATTGTTATCTGTAAGCTCAGGTAATTTTATTGGAATCCCCAAGTATGGATTTTCCAGAGGGCACATAAATATGTGCCCTCTGGAAAGGAAGAAAAGCAGCCCAAATTTCTGAGTATAAATATTTGAATTCACTCCATCCTTGGATTCTACTTAGACCTCTGAGCTCTATATATTTCCAACTTAATGCTCAAAAATCATTCCTTCACCATGAGCGAAAACTGAGAGTGAAAAATCCGTTTCTTTAATTACTTTAGTTTCTTTAATTACTAATTACTTTGTTTTTCTGGTGTTAGTAACCACATAGCATGGACAAGTATCCTAAACAAAAAAAAATTCATTTGTCCACTTTTCAGAAATGGCTAGAGATTGTCATTGTTCTGAGAAACAATATTTTGATTTTACTGGAGAGAATTCTGAGAGAAGAGTGAAATGGTTGGCAGTGAAACACAGCAGATCACTATGGCTTCCAGCCATGTAGCACCCATAAAAGCCCAGAAAATAAGGGGTAAGGTGTATGTCTCAAACACCAACAGCCATTAAAGCTGTGCAAGAATCTGCTGTGCAAACAGGAAAGGACAAACAGGCTGTGGCTGGTGAAGGGGCCATGCCGTGGCACACTGTAGCAGCACCTTTCTATGATAAATGTCCTTGTTCTGGTTCCTGCGGATAAGGGCAACACAGTACTGTGTAAGTGCAGGATTGAGGTCAAGGAGAGGGGGATGAGAACACCAAAGACCCCGGAAGCCCTCTGACCCATTTCCAGAAAGGCCTAGAAGAATGGGCTGTGCCTGATAACTCATTTGTATGGAAAGTGAGAAACTTTGCCTCAGGGTGGGGAAAACTTACCTATTAAAAGGTACACTAACAAAGCCTTGGATGTGCCCCCCAGGATCCTGGGCAACCTCTTGGTTGGATTGATGCTGGACCCATCAATTCAATGTGGGATTTTTTTGTGCCACTAAATAATGTTGCAGAATGCATTTAGATCTTACAAGCTCAGACTCCCTCACCATTTTTGAATTAGACTCTGCAGGTATTTGCTATAGTCACATTTTCAGGTCCTTATTAATTGAAGTGGGGAAGAATGGACATCATTAACAAGTTGCAGATTGCCCAGTTGAAGAATTCTTCAGAGCATCTCCCAGCAGAAATGATGACTCCGGACCAGTTCAGTCAAAAATAAAGGAACTCTTTTTTCTTTGTTTTAAGCATTCTTTATTTTAGTTCTCCACTGAGTTTCTGAAAATCAATCTCTCAGTAGAAAACTATGGGTGCCAATGTTCTTAGTGGAAGTGGTCCAGCAGACTCCCACCACTTGTCCAAATCCATACTGGCAATTTTGCATGAGATACTCAGGTTGATACTAATTTTAGCAGCAGTATGTGGGTGTCAAAAGAATTGAGTGGAAGCTTCCAGTATGAGCAAGGTGGAGCTGACTGTCAATGTCAGATGATGGGAAAAATCATGCTTGGTAGAGAGTTAATAGTAATCAGACAACTGATTAAGGAGAGAAATAATTATAGAGAGAACTGATTAAGGGAAAGGAAGCCAGCATTCATCAAGGGTAGCATGAGAGACAAGATACTAGAAGATGCCTAAACTGCCAAAAGAAATGTGGGTGTAATTGTCTCCTCTAGCTTCAAGAAATGTTGATTAGGCAAAGTGCAGCACAGAGTGGGTGTTTGGGAACACTGAACACTGAGCAAGATAAAAACCTGAGGGGCAAAATATGGCAGAGAGCTTTCTGAGGCAGAGCAGTATTTGAGAAATGCAGAGCAGGTAATGCTGGACATAGACACAAGAAACAACATGCTGGCAAAGCAGAGCAGAGTGAAGGGTGGGAGAAACATCCCATCCCAGAACAGAAGAAATTAAAGGGTCCAGCTGAAAGAGCAGGAAATTTGTCTTAAAGGATTAAGAGTACAGAGAAATGGAGGTATTTGTTTCATGTAAGGTTATGCTTTTAAAGTGTTGGTCACTAACTACAGAGGTCCGTAGTAGAGGCTCTTTATTGCCTGATCAGTTCTTCCCAAATGAAAAGTTGGTCTAAAGAATAGTAAAATGTAACAAATGTGATAAAAAATGAAAAAAATACATTTTTTACTTCTTCCTTTTAGCATCAACTTCATTCCCTAGATAAATGCCCATCACTTTAATGGAATATAGTCACACTGCAGCTCAGACCTAGAAAGGCATTTATTTTACTAGTAATGTATTTTTAAAGTCTTTTCTTGTGATGGGAGGGGAAACACACTCTTTAATTACTTAAAATTCCTATGAAAATTGACACTACTCTGCAACCATTACTTTGCCTTCTTTTTTTCCTCTTCTGCATAGCATGTCTCTAAGTAATGCTATTCCTCCTTTAGACCTCCTTACATGGTATCAATCGACTGGTGCAGGTCAGAGTATATTCATCTCCTTTGTTCACCATCAGGCCAAACTTCTGGGGACAGCTACCATGCTTGTAGGGAATTACAGATCAGTTTCAGAAATACCAATGGGATTTCATATTATGTTGTTTTAAAGATCAAACGTTTTTATTATGACCAACATATTAATATGTGAAACTAAAGGAATTGATAATAATTTATCCTTTATTACAACACTTTGTTAAATTTTATTGTGGGTTTTTTTTCGGTTTTTTTTTGTTGTGATTATACTGGTTTTAATATGCTTGGATGGTTATAATAGTGGTTGTTTATAATAGTATAATATAACCATGTCCATTTATTTTGTTATGCAATATTTTGGGGAATATGAACCAAGCTAGTAACGATGAAGGTCTTCAAAACTGAGAATACAGAAACCAAGAAAGCATGCAAGAGCGTTACGGTTGCCACTGTAATTCAAAGACTGTGGTCATCCCTGTCTTCCACTGATGTAAATCAGAAATGGCTTCTTTTTAGTCCATAAATATTTTTTATATTTATATATATACACACAATGATAACTTATTATAAAAACCATGCAGGTCTTACCTTTATTATCCATTAATACTGCATAGTGATGTGTTAATTTTGTTCTAAGATCTACTGTAATTATAATGTCTTACAGTGAAAAATACTGCACAAAGTTTGGAAACACTTCACTTAAATGAATAAGAAGTTTTCTTTTGATTTTTGTGAATTCAGGAAGATGTAGTCCTTTTTTTTCCCTCTCTCATTTTTGTATTATATGTTATGCAAGACAACCACACCAGAGTCCTGTAGGGGAAAAAAAAGATCTGTTTTTAAAGTCTCCTTTATAAAACTATAAAAGGAGAGCTCTTCTATTTCTGCTCAAGTCTGAGGGGTGGAAAGTCATGCCACCTACCTGAGCTATTTCATTCCTGGCCATTCTTCACTTGCAGGAACACAATCTCATCCTATAGTATTGTGCACTGGAACCTGAAAAATAAAGCTCTTTTGGTTTTTGGGGTTTTTTTTTGATCTTCAAGTCCTGTTTTAATACATACAATGATACTGAAGAAACTGGAAATTGAGGCTTCCATCAAAGTTGAAATTTGCTTTCAGCAGCAAAGTTTACTTTCCTCGTATGCAAAACAAGTTCTTGGTGGTTCAACTTTTCTGCTTACATCCTAAAGTACAGCAGATAATTCCTCTTCAAGTTCTCTCTTTGCCTTTGAGCTTCTATAGCTGCATCTGTGTGGCCTGGATACCTAAAAATAGTAGATACCACCGCAGAGGCTGGACCTCATTGCTTTTAATTATGTGTCGTTAAAGTAGGAGCTGTTTCAAATTAAGCTCTTTTGAATTCTGGTGTGTTGGTTTTACTATCCAAAGACATTTACTATGGAGAATACATACCTGAGGCTTGCAGCTGTTGGCAATATCACATTAAAACATTGTTTTTGAGGTACCAAAGCATGGTTTATGATCAATGTGTTCCTAACTTAAAAGTGAGAAATGGCCGTATAAAAGATATAGGCCAAAAATATGAAAAATTATAGACAAATCTTAAAATATCACCAAAAGTATTCAGGTCACTTGTAGAGTTTTGACTGTCTGGAATTCAAGAGTAGACAATTGTGTATCATGTGCAAAAGATTGCCCAGTACAAGGCAAAGACATTGCTAATTTTCAGAGTAAATTGATATAGCAGTCTAACCTGCTATATATTAATATATTCTTTGCCTACAGAAAATTCTTCTTTGACAGAAACATACAGAGACAGGATAATTGCAGTTTAAACAAAAGCGTGTAAATAAATGTGTTTTATAGTCAAATACTTTTTCTATTCTATCAAAACAAAAGAATTCACTGAAACATATATAAACTTCGATGCATCTGCTTTTTTTTTTTTTTTTAAGTTATGGTGACTACTCTAAAAAATGGCAGAATATTTATATTTCATTAAATAGAGGTATAAAAAAAGGATTTCTTTGTATGGAGGGTAAGTTTAGCTATACAGCATGTTTTTTATATAACTTTTGGACAATGTCAAGTGAAATCCTCCAATGCATGTATTTGATTTCCCTGACAGAGAGAAGCAAATGTGCTTATTAACTATAATAACTCTGTGAATCTTTAAGGGTCTCATGTCAGTCTGAATGTATAGCTGGATGTAGATAGCAGAACTTTGACTCAGCATGTCACTTCTTACCTTGCCAAGATTGAGAAATGTGAGCAACAAGTCTTGCAAAATGACATATTGCCTGACAGTAGCCAGCCTTCCAGACTGAAGAATCCTACTATAAAGCTACCTTGACAAAAAGTGTATCACTCTTAGGACCTTTCAGATTAGTGGAGTGATGCAGCTTTATTATCAGACATTGTTCAGTTCATCATAAACGTCTCACTACCACTGCACCTTATGTGGAAAAAGGGCTATATAAAAGCATATTATATTCCAATCTAATTCATACAATGGCTTTCTTGGTAATTAAGATCCAAGTGCTGTTAAATTTCTAGGGATTTTCTATTACCAGTATGAATCAAATTATTTAAAATAGCTAGATTAAAACAGTTAGTGTCACTGCTTAAGAAGAGAAGTGGAAAGGGATCTTTGAAAAGTAATACATAAAATTTATTTAGAGACTCAATTTATTTCCAAGTGACCACCCCAAACTGATCTGAAAAAAAATAGATGGAAAGAAGATCTTTATAACTTTTCAGCTGATGGCAGTATGTCTTTCAAATCCACCATCAAAAACCTTTTCAGCGGCCATAAATATAAGCCCAGAGAAGAGAGTTTGCAATAAAATACTTGATGTTGTTGCACATAGATAGGAATTTCACAATGAAATTTGTTTTATTCATGCTTTAGATCTTTTGAGGGAAATTATTCACTCTGTCCCTTATTGCCTGTTCTGTACCCAGGAATATTCATGGATATTTCCATACAGAGGACTTGGCCAGAAGAATGTTCATAACAATGATGTGAAGGCCAAAATCTACCCTCCTCCCTGACACCTATACTGCCTAGCTTCATAAACTCCTCACAGAAACCAAGAAGACTCTACCTGGCATACTGGAAGAAGGGAGGAGACTTAGCTCCTACCACTTAAGGTCTTTATGACATGAAGGCATACAGTATAAATGACTCATATGCAGCAAATATCTCATTTGAAGAGACTAAAGTCTGTAATATTCTTCAGAAATACATACATGAGACAGTATATTCAACTCAAAATCAGTCCTTTTGAAAAATACAAGAGAACTGATCCTAAATTTTTTTCATTGTCTCTGTCCTCCATGCACTCTTTCCTTAGACATTTATATATATGTTGATAAAATCCTCCTGAGCCTTCTTTTTTCCAGCTTGAATGGTCCCAACTTTCTCAGCATTTCCTCATATGAGAGATGCTCCAGTTCCCAAGAGGTTTTAGTGGCCTTTTGCTGGACTTTCTCCATTCAGTATGTCCATCTCTTTGTTGTACTGAAAAGCCCAGAAGTAGTCTCAATACCCCAGGTGTGGTGTCACCACCAGGGCTGAAGAGAGATGAGGAATTGCCTCCATCACCAGCTGGTAATACTCTTCTTGATGCAGTCCAAGATACTCTTGGTCTTTCTTGTTGTAAGGGCATACTTGCATTATCTTTGCAGAATTATCAGGCTCTCTGATAAATGAATCCTCTAATAAACTGAAAATATAGAGCTTTTGATTTTAGGTCCAATGATTGTGTTATTTTGTAGTTGGAGAGCTACATGGAGTTATTTTAATTTTTGTTTGTTTTGGTTTTTAAACTCTATGAGTATATGTTCACTCCCTGATATTTAGAGATCTCTCAGCCTTATTAGAGCCATCTCATTCTCCTAAAAAGTAAGTCACTTCTGTTAAGTTTGATATTCCTTAGTATGAAGAAATTAGTTCTCTAGGCTTTTGTGCTGTCCACTGTATTGCTGTGCCTCTTAACAGCCATTCTTACGGTGCTCTAGTGAGATCTACACAATCTGGCATTCTTTCCAGGCCTCTCTTTTCCTTCAAAGATCTTCTTGTCATTAGGAAATATTGAAAAAGAGAAATTACACAGCTTTAGTTGCTTTTCTTGGGGTACTGACTGACCAACTTGACTGAAATTATACTGAAGTTTATGTTACAACCTCTCAAACCACTCCTTCCCTCCTGTCACAGCCAACAAATCGCAGTCAGCAGAAGAAAAGCTGGCTGACCCTTCAGTCCTTTTAATGCAAAGTGGTATTCTGGAGAGCAAAAGTATCAACCTAATAATTAAAAATAACTGGCCAGCTTTTGCCCTAAGCCGGCTAAACCTATATGACCTTCTCTTCTGTCCATGTTGCTGCTGAAAACAGCAGTCTTCAGCAGAGCAGAGAGCTGAGATGGTGAATTTCTCACTAGTTCTTGTCTGTTCTGCCCTTTAGTTAGTTTAAGTAGATGGTAGTGGCATGATGATCGTATTCCTACCTCATCTGCCCAAAATTCAGGGTCCCAACTCAACTAGGATCAATCTCCCTTCTCTTCACACTTCTGTATTCTCATCCTAACACACCTCCATCAGCCTAAAATCTCTCTGGGTGTCACTAAAGGAAGAAAGTTACTGGTATCCCACTTGAGATATACTCACACCACCTTGTATTTAGCTAGGATGAATAATGGATAATGAGGTAACACAGCCACCACTAGAGAGAGCTCTGATACTAGAATTATGATCAAGCCCTGTTTTATCTAAGTTCCTATTGCAGAGTTCAGGGGCAGTTGCTTGAATGGAGGGAGTGTCAAAAAGGCAAGAGCAGTACAAAATAGAAGGAACTGCAGTGTGTTAGGGAAGATTTTAGACTCAATATTATTGGACTGTGATTGGTCTACAGAACGGAGAGTGTTTTTCTAGTTTGGCCTCTTTCCACTTTAATTCAGCAGTTTTTGACATTCCACTTGCAATACTTATTGCTGCTCAGCTGCTCTGCTTCATGGTTTATGATTTGATATTGCTTTCAAGAGAATATAAGATGAAAATAGAATACCGGAATTTGGGGGGAAAAATGTGATTTATGAATCATGTCATTTATTGTTGCTTAGGTACTTCAGTAAAATTTATGAAATTTTCAGAACTCAGTACATCCATGTAGTTTGACTATTTAAATGGGAAGTATCTTTGAGCAGAGGAAGTACTTGTATTCTTCCTTCATTAACATCAGAAAATAAATACACTGGGGATACCAACACTGTGCAATAATCTTTGTGCCTTTATTATCATAGTCCAATAGATCTTTACTGAATGTGAGATATGAACATTATCAAGATAGGGACTGATAATGCTTGAATAAGTAAGGCCAAGTAGGCAATTCCATTGTTTTTATAACTACTACAGGAAAGGTACCATAATTTGGTCAATATTCCTCTAATAGCCTCTTAAATGTGATCTCTGTTATTCCACCACAATGTAGGGGTGGGGCCAACATGGCAGGCTGTGTGAACAGTGTGAGTAAAACAAGGATCAGATACCCTGTGACAAAGTGACAAAATAGAAGCCAGTGTTCAAAGCCAGTATTTCAAAGCCATATTCAGCCTCCATTAATTCCATGTTCTTCAGAAGAACATAATCCCTCAGATGTGAATCAATCATCCCAGTTAGGAAGTATGACTGCTTCAGAATGCCTCTGTCTTTGTTCCTCATTATTTAGTTGGGACTTCTTTTCCAAAATGCACCTAACCATCTTCGTAAATTTGTTCTGTGTGACTCTGAGAACAGACACTACCTTTCCACTTTCAGCAATGAAGTGACAGTGCTTCAAGTTTCCTTCCAAGGGAGGTAGATGTTCCTTCACCCTCCTCTGTAGCAGTAATCAGCAAACACAGGCAGTCTGCCCACCACTTCACCACCTCTTTCACCCAACTTGGCCTGGATCACTTCCAGGGATAGGGCATTCACAGCTTCTCTGGGCAACATGCCCTAGTGCCTCACCTTCTTCACAGTAAAGGATTTCTTCCTAATAGCTAATGTAAACCCACCTTCTTCCAGTTTAAATCAATTACTCTTTGTCCTATTATTGCCAGAATACATCACTATCACTATGTGCACTTGCAAAATGTCCCTCTCCAGCTCTCTGGTAGGCCCCTTTTAGGTACTGGAAGGGTCCTGTAGGGTGTCTCTGGAGGTTTCTCTTCTCTGGGCTGAACCACCACAATCTTTCAGCCTATCTTCACAGGACAGGTGTTCTAGTCCTATGTAATACCCACATTTTCTGCCCTCTCAAGAAATTTTTGTAGAGCAGCAGGGATGGAAGAAAAGAGAAAACAATTTCTATTTCTGTCCCTTGTTTTTCCCATGTGGAATGCATTGGAGAATTGTTTGCCTGGAATCATTTGTTGCTTGGACACTGGTGAGCATTGTTTGGCCCTGATGGCCAATGGAATGCACCTGTGTCTGGACTCACTCTGGGGAGGGAGTCACGGGGGAAGTTATAGTTAGTAGTTAGATAGGATAGTTAGAAGTTAGGATGTAGTTTTACTATCTCCTTTTTAAATAATATATTGATGTATCGTAATATAGTTATAATAAAGAAACTATTCAGCCTTCTGAACTGGAGTCAGCATCATCTCTTCCCATCTCGGGTTCACCTGCATTTTTCCCTGCAACAGTCCTACGATCATCTTTGTGTACCTGCTCTGTATTCATTCCAACAGGTCCATGTTGTTCTTATCTTTGGAGCTCCAGAGCTGGATGCAGTAGTCCAGGTAGGGTTTCACGAGAGTGGAATAGAGGGGGGAAATCCCCTCCCTCACCTTGCTGACCACAGTGCTTTGTATGCAGCCCAGGACATGGTTGGCCTTTCTGGCACATTGCAGCTCATGTTGAGCTTTTTGTCAGCCAACACTCCCACATCCTTCTCCTCCAGGCTGCTCTCAATCCATTCTCTGCTCTGCATGTATTTGGGATTGTGCTTGGGATTGCCCGGACCCAAGTGCAGGACCTTGCACTTGGCCTGTTGAATTTCATGAGGTTTTCATGGACTCAACTCTTAACCCTGTCAAGGTCCCTCTGGATGGCATCACTTCCCTACTGACCACACCACACCGCACCACACCACAAAATCTGATGTAATTGTCAAGCTTTCAGAGGGTACGCTCAATCCCACTGTTCTTGTTGCTGACAAAAAAGTTGAACACCACTGGTTGGAACACGTACCCCCGAAGAAATCTAATCGTTGGGGGAATGCAATTCAGAGACAGATTTGTTGGAGTGGTGGTGGGGTCTATAATAATTTCTTAGGACCCTGTAGAAGCCAGGCAAACAAGTGTTAGCTTGATGGCTGTGGAGCCAGCCATCAAGCTGTTGGTAACTTCTCTTTGCCTCACTTCGCTGACAAAAGGGAAGAAATGAATGCCACATGTTATAGAATCATAGAAACATAGAATTGTTAAGGTTGGAAAAGACCTTTAAGACCATCAAGTCCAACCTTTGGCCTAGCACTACTGCTATGCTGAATCCTGATTACACTGTGGTTTTTGATGTTCAAGACCTTCTCAACTCCTACAGCCTGGTGGAAGGTGAGACAGGTGAGGCCACTGTGAGGTAGGTGCACAAATGGTTGGAAGGATTATGGAATGATCCCAACTTTGCAAATAACTCAGAAAGCTCATAGTGGAGGAAAGGGGGAAACACTCAGAAAAATGTCAGTGGTATATATGAATAAATCTTTCAGCCTCAAACATACTCTCATTTTAACCAAAGATATATTGGAAACCTGAAATTACTAAGTTTGCTTACTATCTGAAGAAGTGAGTATATGGAAAAAGGCAAGAGATGACTCCAGTTTCAGGAAGTTGTAGAGAGTGATAAGGTCCCCTTTGAGTCTCCTTTTCTCCAGGCTAAACAACCCCAGCTCCCTCAGTCATTCCTTAGAGGGCTTGTGTTCCAAGCCCCTCACCAGCCTTGTTGCCTCCTCTGGACGTGCTCAATGGTCTCAACGTCCTTCTTAAACTGAGGGCCCCAGAACTGGACAAAGGTGTGGCTTCACCAGTGCCAAGTACAGGGGAAGAATGACCGCCCTGCTCCTGCTGGCCACACTATTCCTGATACAGGCCAGGATGCTCTTGGCCTTCTTGGCCACCAGGGCACACTGCTGGCTCATGTTCAGCCGGCTGTTGACCAGNGTGCTGCTTGATGACATCCAGCATAAACCGTTCCATTACCTTGCCTGGTACTGAGGTCAGGCTAACTGGCTTATAATTACTAGGATCCTCCTTCTCACTCTATTTGTGAATGGGCGTCACACTGGTCCACTTCCAGTCATCTGGAATGTCACCAGTGAGCCAGGACTGTTAGTAAATGATGGAGAGCGGCTTTGCAAACTCATCTGCCAGCTCCCTCATCACCCTGGGATGGATCCCATCTGGTTCCATAGATTTATAAACAACCAAGCGGCTCAGCAGTTCTCTGACTGCCTCCTCTTGGATAACAGGAGGACCATTCTGCTCCCTGACACCAGCTACCAACCCAGGAGGACAGTTGTCCTGAGGACAAGCCATCTTCCCACCAAAGACTGAGGAAAAGAAGGTGTTAAGCGCTTCTGCCTTCTCCTCATCTGCAGTTACTAAGTTCCCTCCTGCATTCAGTAGAGAACAAAGGTTGGTCTTGTGCTTCCCTTTGCTGTTAATATATTAGTAAAAACATTTTTTATTGTCCTTTACAAAAGTTGCCAAATTAAGTTTTAACAGAGCTTTGACCTCCCTAATTTTTTCCTACACGCCCTAGCAACCTACTTAGATACTTCCTGAGAGACATAAGCCTCCTTCCAAAGATGATACATCCTCTTTTTATTCCTAAGTTCCTTCAAAACTTCCTTGCCCATACAGGCTGGATGTTTGCCTCATCGACTCATTTTTTGGCACACAGAGACAGTCTGTTCCTGTGCCATCAAGATCTCTGTTTTGAAGCACGCCCACCTTTCCTGGACTCCTTTGTTTTTAAGGGCTGCTTCTCAAGGAACTCTCTGAATAAGTCGTCTAAATAGGCCAAAGTCTGCCCTCTGGAAGTCCAATGTAAAAGTCTTATTGGTGTTCCTCCTTATTTCACCAAATATTGAGAACTTTATAATTTCATGATCACTATGCCCCAAGCGGCCTCCAACCACCACATCTCCCACCAGCCAATCTCTATTTGCAAACAACAGGTCTAATATAGTACCTCCCCTGATGGGCCCACCCACCAGCTGCGACAAAAAGTTGTCCTCCATACACTCTAAGAACTTCCTGGACTGCCTCTTTTTTGCTATATAAAGTTACCAGCAAATGCCTGGTAGGTTAAAGTCACCTACAAGGCCTGGTGATCCTGAAACATTCTCCAGCTGCTTACGGAATAAGTTGTCCACTACTTTTTCCTGGTTGGGTGGACGATAACAGACTCCCAGTAGGATGTCAGCCTTGTTGGCCTTCCCCTTAATTCTTACCCATAGGCATTCAACTTCATTGTCATTAGTTTCAATATCCATGGCATCAAAAGCCTCCCTAACATAAAGGGCCACCTGTCCACCACTTCTCCCTTTCCTGTCTCTTCTGAAGAGCTTGTGCAGTACTTCAGTGCAGTGCTCCAGCTCTGTGAGTCATCCCACCACGTTTCTGTAATGGCGACTACATCATAGCTCTGCTGTTGCCCCATGGCCTCCAGCTCTTCTTGTTTGTTATCCATGCTGCGTGCACTGGTATACATGCACCTCAGCTGGGCTCCTGATTTCACCCCTAACTCAAGCTTACCACTCTTGGGCCTGCTTCCAGACAGTCCAACTGCATCCCCTTCCCCCTTCAAACTTAGTTTAAAGCCCTCTCAATAAGTTCCGCCAGTTCATAAGCTAAAAACCTTCCGCCCTTCACAGAGAGATGGATCTCATCCAGTTTCAGCAGGCCAGGTGCCATAAAAGTTGCCCCATGATCAAAGAACCCAAAATTCTGCTGATAACACCAACTCTTGAGCCACTTGTTTATAATGTGGGCTCTCCAATTCCTTTCACTGTTTTTCTCTGCCACCAAAGGGACTGAGCAGAACACTACCTGTGCCCCTGTCCTATCAACGACCTGATGCAGTGCCCTAAAGTCCCTTTTAATTGCCCTGACACTCCTCTTCTCATCACTGCCAGCCTGGAGTATCAGCAGTGGGTAATAATCAGAGGGCTGAATCAGCCCAGTCTCNTCCTATCAACCACCTGATGCAGTGCCCTAAAGTCCCTTTTAATTGCCCTGACACTCCTCTTCTCATCACTGCCAGCCTGGAGTATCAGCAGTGGGTAATAATCAGAGGGCTGAATCAGCCCAGTCTCTCAGTGATATCCCATACCTGGGCCCCAGGGACACAACAGCCCTCCCTGTGGGATGGATCTGGTCAACATATGGGGCCCTCTGTTCCCCTCAGAAGGGAGTCATCCACTACGACTATCCTTCTTTTCTTTTTAATGTCAGAGGTGGTGATCTGCCTGACAGATGAAGCATAATTGGGACCCTCACTAGACAGATCCTTTTCTTCTACATCATCTGGCTGACCCCCTGGATCCAGCGCCTCATACCTATTCTGAAGTGGCACCTGGGTAGGTGATGGGGGTCAGGAGGAATTGTTATTACCTCCCTGAATAAGGCCCCATTTCCACTCCCCTTCATCCACCAGGTGTCCTCCTATTGTCTGACAGTGGGAGGCATGGGAGTCATCTGACTCCTGGTGGGCCTCCCTCAAGGATGGATCAAATATATAACACAGGTTAGCTACTCTAAGCGAGAAATTCATATCTCTACAGAGGCTTCAGTATTGCCTAGTGAACTGCAGTGTTTTGAAATATAACTATTTTTATGTATTTTACCTGTTTCACAATCCTCCTTTGTGTAGTCTGCCTTTCATATGAAAAATCCCCAGAAATGATACTTGGAAGTAAAGAATTAAGCACTCATTTTTCACATTGCTGCTGTTTTCAACAGATCAATGATATTGTCTTCATTTATACCAGGAGAAAATAGTCATTTAAAAAAATCTGTTATAATTACATTGAATTAGAATTAAAGAAAGAAGATAAAACTAAGGAATAAAATATGCTATCAAAAATTTCTTTTCAACAAAGGTTTGGAAATGGAAAAGTGAAACAAAGGAGTAGCAGAAGGAGTCTGTTGTAGAACCTGGAGTCTCTCACAACATGAGCAAAATTATATTTGAATACAGTAAAACTTTATCTCCATACATTAAAAAAGCTGCAGTCAGTGTCATGAAGGGATTGAATGTGCACTTCCAGTATGCATGCAGGAGACTTATAAAAGAGGGAGGAAAAGGCAGATGCTGAATCCTGCCAGGAACAAGGAAACCAGGCCCATTTTTGCCTCTGGAAGAGGGTCACACTCTGAGACTAGGCTTTCATTTAGAAGGGACCTACATTTGGAAAGAGAAATCTAATCCAAATGCCTGACTACATTAGAGCTGACCAGGTTAAAGCATGTTATTGAGGGCATTATCCAAATGCCTGATAAACACTGACAGGCTTGGGGCTTTGAGCACCTTTTTAGGAAGTCTGTTTTCTTGATTTTGGTTCCTGTGAAAGGCTTGCAGATTTCCTTTTCAGCCAGACCATGCAAAGTGAGCAATTCATGGACACGACAGTGGAAGGTGCACATGCAATGTAAAGCTAGTGATTCAGACCTGTTCCACACAAGTGGAATGCAAACATTTATTTCAAAATAAGTAGAGTCATGGAGGTAAAGGTAGGGATAGAGACAACAAAGCACAAGTTTCACAGCTTTAACCATTACCTTTTCCCAGAATCTTTTATAAACAGTTCTTAAAATACAGGTTTCACTTTGGTAAAAAATGCAAAACAAAGCTGAGATTTGAATAAACTCATTTGACATGGGAATGAGACCAACAGCAAACAAAGATATGTAGGACTAAGGCTTTTCCGCCTAAAAGAAAATTCTTGGCAGGAATTAATGACCAAGTTCTGACAGTATTCTATGGTCAAACTCAAGTATTTGATGCTTTCTTAATGGGTGGATGTCATGGTTTGACATTGGCCCAATGCCAGGCACCCACAAGGGTCACTCACTCATCCTCCCCTGCCACAGCTGAGCAAAGGAGGGGAAAAAAATTAACAAAAGCTTCATGAGTGAGATAAGGGCTGTGAGAAATATTTCAGGGGCAAAGCAGGCTCAACTTAAATTGCAAAATGAATTTTATTACTAACAGAATAAGAGGAGGATAATGAGAAGTAAAATAAGCCCTTAAAACACCTTGCCCCCCCCCAGCACCTCCCTCCTTCCCACCAACAGTGCAGGGAGACAGGGCATGGGAGTTTTGGTCAGTTTATCACACAGATTTTCTTCTGGTGCTCTGGGAGAGGAGTCCTTTCCCTGTGAGGCCGTGAATTCCCTCCCATGGGAGACAGTTCTCCATTAAATTCTCCAACGCAGGTCCACTCTCACGAGCACCAGCCAAAATCCACCTGTTGCAGCATGAATTCCCTGCCCCACAGGCAGACAGTCCTCCCAAAGCTGCTGTAACGTGGGTCTGTGTTTCTGTGGGGTGCAGTGCTCCAAGGACAGGCTGCTCCAGCCTGGAAGCAGAGGCTCTCTGTCTCCACTGGGTCTTCCACTGGATCACAGCCTCCTCCAGGCATCCACTCGCTCCAGCATGGGCACCTCCCCCATGGGCTGTGGGTGGATCTCTGCATCCCCCGTGGACCCCCACGGGCTGCAGGGGCAGAGCTGCTTCACCATGGTCTCGCCACAGCCTCTGCAGAGGAGTCTTGGCTCCGGTGCCTGGAGCACCTCCTGTCCTTCCTTCTCCACTGACCTTGGTGTCCCCATGATGTTTCCCCTCACATGTTCTCATCTCCTCCTCTTCTCTGACTAGAAACAAATACCCCATGACTTGGTTTTGATTTCCTTCTTAAATGCATCATCACAGAGGTGTTACCAGCCTCTCTCATTGGCCCAGTTTTGGCCAGCAGCATGTCCATCTTCAGAGCCATCAGGGATTGGCTCTGCAGGACACAATGGAAGCTTCCAGCAGCTTCCACTGGAAGTATCTTTGTGGCCTCCCTGCTACCAAAAACCAATACAGTGGATGAAGAAGAAAGAAACTTTTGATGATTTGAGCATTTGTAAGGCAGATTGTAAAGACAGAAGAATTAATTGATGGTGGATTTCTTAACCTAGATAGAAGCTTGCAATTGTGTAAACATTTTTTAAAGTTAGCGTTTGGTGTATATTTGAGAAAATTTCATTGGCAGTCTTAGTCTTTACTCCCAGTTTAAAACAAATTGCTATCCTTTCCAGCATAAGAAAAAATGAGCTTTATCCATGCAACTGTGCTTATACTCATTTGCTCAGCTCTCATTTGCCCATATAGAACAAAAATTTAGCAGGCATTACAAGTTAATTGTCTATTTTCTTGATGTAGGTTATCTTTTACAGGTGTATTTAATAGCATGATAATGTCATCTTTTCAAGTCTGAGTAATAACTAGTTCTTATTGAAACTATACATTTGCAAAAGAATCTTTAAAAGCTCAGAACCAGATGGCAAAGGAAAAGAAAGAATGTGTTGCACTTAATGGACCTGATTTTAAACCCAGTCTCAAGTTAGGCATGGCTTTTTAATATTTGAGTTTAGTAGGTCTGTCAAGTCCTAAATATTTAGGACTGGCCTGTAGCAAGTCTACATGAGGAAAAAATAGACATTGAAAACAGAAAGAAGTGAAATACCATAAATCAGTTGATTTGGAACTGAGAAGGAAGCATGAAACAGGAGGTAAGACCTTAAAAAATAACACCAATTAGTAGGAAAGTGGTCCTGACAAGAACATTCCAGACAATATCTGGCTAGTCCTGAGGCAGCTGATGGTACTGTCAAACTTATATATCTTGAAAGCAAACAGACATTTATCCAACACGGTGAATTTCTATGGCAACACAACTTTTGGTCATACAAGATGCTGAAACTTTGGAGGTCTGGGCCAAGAGAAAATGTACTAGCTGTTGAACAGGTGAAAACTCCGGACAAGTTTGGAAGAAAAATAAAATAATTCATGTTTTATGTAAAATAAACTAGCTTTGGAAATTCTCCAACAATTCAAAAGACGTGAGAAATCTTCACAAAAACTTCACTATTGCAGTCAATCGTTGTTTTGTCACACATATTTTTAAAAATGACAGAAAAGAGAATATTTCATCTTCATATGATTTATTTAAAATGTAAAATTCAGCTCTTTGCTGTAGTTCTATTCTTTCCAGACCTTTTGGATTTTTTTTCCCCAAATCAAGAAAAAAAACCCTGAAACACAGTATTTACTGTAGTGGCATTCTACTTTCCCAAACTATTTCAAAGCAGAAGAGCCTAATTTCTAACAAAGTGGTTTTGCAAACATTCACTGTAGTTCATCTTTTAAAAAAACATTTTATTGACAGTTGAATAAAAACTTAGGCAAGAGGAACATTAAATACCTTGAATACTGACTGAGGCACAATTATTATAAAGTCTGTTTTTTGCTCAATCCATTTTTTTTGATCCCTATTACTGTACAGGTTGATTTTATTCAGTGCCTTTGTCCTCTGTATAGAATGGAGGGACAATTATTACACTGAGTTCATAGAGCATGCTGAACTTTGCTAATGCTCCACCCACCAGACTAACCTATTTCAATCACTTCTTTCTCTTTGGTCTTCTACAACTAGGGCGGCAGTTTTTTCTGTCACATGCTTATGAAGAAAAAAATGGGGGGAAAGGTGACAGATTTATTGTATCTCTTCAGGTTCACAATTGTCCTTCCTTCAGCAGGAATGCCAGAAAGTTGTAAACATATATAAAAGCTTTTAGTGTGAGTACAGTCTCTTAATTAAAACTACTCTCTCTCTTAAATATAGCTCTCTCAATTTTAATCTAGTAACATTTTGCCCTGGTGGCAGGTATCCAGATCCATCGTTACAGTGCCAGATGATTCAGTGGCTTTCTAGCCCCAGAAGACTCTCTACTTTATCAAAAGTATGGCAGAGGAGAAGACAGGAAGTAAAATGATGAAGGAATAATTGAAACACAGGAGCTCAACACACCAAAACAAAAAAGCTGACTCGATCAGTAAGTCAGAGCTGCTGACTGAAGTAAACCTTAATACCAAATAGCTTGGTATTACTTAAGGGAGTTGTGCAAAAATGGCTAATTGGCAAAGAGGCAGGAAAAAGAAAAATTGATTCCATCTTCAAGAGAGGCTATGAAAGACACAAATCTTCCCTGAAGACTATACTGGGTATGCCTTATTGTAGTCTCTTGTAGGCACCATTATTTTTCCTCTTTACTCAAGACTTTGTATTATTAGTCATTAAACTAAAGTAACTAAACACAAAAGTAAAAACTGGGAGATATTTTGCCAAAATGAATGCTAACAGACAGCCTTTTTTTTTCCTTAGTTTGGAATTTATTTTTGAATAGTAGTATTATGAAAATAAGATTGACAGTCCCATTGATACTTGAAAATATGGTTTTACTTCTTAACTGCATATTAAATTTTTCCCAAGCTACTGCATGAGATTGGTAATATGATGTGCAGTCTGTTACTGTTCAGCATTTTGACCAGATCAGTAGTATCTGAAAGTCAATGAGACCTTAGAAGTGCTAAATTACTGGACTGATTTCTGTCCTTGGTAAAGGATAACAGCACACGTAACTGACATGCTGCTTGGTCTCAAACTGAGTGAATGAGCTTTGGGAATGTTGCAGAAGTTCCTAATTCATCTCTCCCATCTGGAATGATCTCTGAAGGTTATGCAAAAACCATGTAAAGACACTTCTGTGGTTACTGCACGTGCCAAGTCTGCTGCAAGGATATGCAGCAGAACACTGATTCTCAGATTACCAATCTACAGTTTCTCCTGAAAGATAAACTACTTTCTAGTAAGACACATTTCTAATAGATAGAAGTTGGCAATCTTCTAAACTAATATAAAGTCCAGAGAAAATAGACCAGTGTACTTATTTTCTCTGAGGGAAGGTAACTGGCATAAATATGAATAAACTATCCCTCAGTATATGTAAAACTTATAAAGAAATTTTGGAAACACAGGGGAATAGAGCATTAAAAGCTTAGGCAACAGGATATGTGAGAATATTATCAATACCCACCCTTTTATAGAGCATTAAGCTATTAACATTCTTATTAGGGATTTGGTACTGATATTGTCAGGCTCAAGAAGAGGAGATAAGGGACAATATAGCTTTTGTACCATAAAGGAAGATGTTGTTGGATCCAAATTTGCCAAGGAATAAAGCAACAGCACTGGTAGCAAAAGAACCAAATAAACAAGGTGACAAAACATAACAGGAAAAAAAATCCAGCCATGCTGGACATTCTTAGCTGTCAGTTTGGCTTTATTCTGAGCTAAATTCAGGAACAGTAAGCCTTCTATCTCTAAATTACAACATTTGATCAGATTTTAAAAGCAGGCTTCTACCACCTGTTCTTACACTGATGAGCTCCTGCATGATTTCCATTTTACCAAGGGAACTATCAGTATTGCAAAGCAAATCACAGTGTGAGCAGTGGTGGCATTCATGAATATCAATAGTGGGGGGACTGATGATCCAGCACTAGCATGCCTGCTGCTTTTGGTAATCAGGATTCAATTCCTTGCTCTGCCACCAACTTCTACAACATTAACAAAGCTATATAAGTTAAATCTGTTTGGAAGATGCAGATGGATGTGAGCTCAGTCTCACAAAGTTTTAACTGAGCACTCTGGAAGCTCCTGAGAAACAATAGTTAAATCTACTAAGCTAATATTCATTGCCTTTCAGGAATTGTGTACCATGCCACATTAGAACAGCCATTTGGTTTCTGGTCCAGAACTGGCTCATATCCTAGCATAAGATGGCACACTGAGTTCACATCATAAACTCCCAGTAATTTCATACTACTCCAATTTTTGAGTTAGCATATTTTGAGAAGTGATTTCTCTTCATTTGAGACATGGCAAATCACCCTAACTCACCATCTGCATGCTTCTACTCTTTGGCAAAGTCAAACAATAGGAGTCAGGTGACATTTCCCTTAAGTCATACTGCATTATTTATCACTGTGATAAACCACTATCAATGGCTGCATTACACAGGCGGTTTCTGCAAATCACCTGAAAGCCTCCACTGCCCTTTAGAAACACCAAAGCCAACACCAGTTTGGCTGGTCAAGCTGACACTGCTGGGAGTTCTTCTCTGAGAAAGTCAGATCTGAAGTTTGGCGGTAAAAGGAGAAAAACTGCAGCATTGCCTGTTGCTTCTCTTCAGCATCAACCACAACCTTATCCAATCCACAACCCCCTTTTTTTGTTGTCGGTGAGGAAGCTACAAATGTGTGACGCTGTAGCCGTTTCCTTTCATTTAGACTGAGGTTATATCGCGTCTCCTAAGCCTTGTAATGATTGACCCTTGAAAGCATGGGATTCCCTTACCTTACAAAGGCAGAGATTTTTAAACAGATGTAAGGTACACCAAATATATGGGCAGGAATTTAATATTGCAAGCCTTTTTTTTGTTTTAGGTAATGATTATATGAAAATGTAAAGAATTTTTTTCTGATATTTTTCCATCAAAAACAAAGGATAGTAACAGAAACCAGAGAGTTGTACTTTTATGAGAAATAGAATTATATCTGGCTTTAACCTGTTAAAATTGCATATTTATCCTAATTCTCTAGAATAGTTAGTTGCAACAAAACAATATGAAATCTAAAGCCAGGTGTGAACATAGCTACTATCTAACATGCAAATCTGTCATATAATAAAAATAATTTTCTTTCAGACTTGTTTCCTTTTGCCTTTTCCCTCAAAGAGGCATTTTTTAATTTACTTATATATTTCATTAATTTTTGCCTTTGATGTAATCTTTCTTTGATAAAGAAGTTGTTTTGTGGGTTTTTTTAAGATTACTTTCTCTCTGCCTCTGTTATACTTGTGGTAAACTAAATACTAGCAAAAATATTATTCTAATACTTACAGTAGAATATCCCATATGACTACAAATCACCTACCTATAGATCAGAAATTGATATATTAGGGAAATAATATATCTTAAATCTCTTTATGTGTCAGGCTATTCCTATTTTTTCACTATAAAAAGAAAGGAATAAGAACAGTATGATGTGCTCTGACAGAGACTACTGGATATGCTACCATGGAGTCAAGAATGCACTAACACTATAATTAATTAGACATAATGACCATTCTGAATTAAATTCCGTCTTTATGCATCTCCTAGTTATTCATAGTCATTCACATGTTAGTGTGAAAATTTTGAACCAACTGAGCTGCTTGAATTGACTGTTGAAGGCTGATCATATACCACACATGGCACAGCTTGTCAGATGGTCAGGTGGTACTTTTGTTTCCCTTAACTGGATATATAAGCTAATGTAAGTAAAAAAATAAATATTAGTTACATATGGAAAAAGAACTTTTTTATGGGGCTTTTTGTCCTATAATTCTTATTCAGTTAAACCTTTTTGTAATTGTTTATGTCATTGAGCTTGTTGGCTAAACAGCACAAAATTTGTGAAGATAAGGCCATTCATAAGATCTGTCCATGAAAGCCCTCCTCTTCCATCCTCTCTCCTTGCCTCTCCTCTTCTCTCTTTTGGTCTCGACCTTGCAGTAGGTCTAGTCCTAGTGGTTTTACCAGGAATGTCAGTCTATTATACCTGATACAACTCAAGTAGGTTTTCCACTGTAGTGGGAAAGAATAAATGAAACAAATGTAGCATACAGATATGCAGTTGTAAGAAAGAGAAACACGCAGAAATGAAAAAGTTAGGAAAAAAAAAGAAAACCAAAAATCTGAAAGGATAAATCCAAAAAGGAATAAACCTTGAGCTTAAAATACTGCATTAGAAGACAAGATTAAACAAAAGAACAAAGCAAAACAAACAACAACAAAAAAAAGAACAAAAAGAAAAACTGTCCAGTTAAAACCCCTTCATTGATCAATAAAAAAGTTAAAGACACTTTCATACAGAAGATGCTGTCATTTAAAAATTGGAAAGCTTTCTCAGCTGAGGAGAACAGAAAAATCCATAATACGTAGCAGGTCAAATAGAAGCAGGAAATTAAAAGAGCTAAAAAAGAATTTGAAGAGCATCTTGCAAAGGATGCTCAAGCTGATAATGAGAAGTTATTAAAATAAATCAAAATTAACCATCAAGGGAATGGGTTGGATTGTTTGATTACAAGAGTTTTAAAGGGGGAAATCATGAATGTTAAGACCATAGTGGAGAAGTTCTGTGAAATACTTCCTTCATTTTTACTGCATGCACAGGATGCTGGGGAATTTCCCACACCTTGTAAATTATTTGTAGTAAATAGATCAGAGGACCTAGAATAATGCAGGGAAGCCCAAGAGTCCTGAATATAAAGATTTCATGATGTGCTGGTTCCCCTGCTCCCTGGCTTTGCAAAGACTGAAACCGCTCACTGCTGCCTGTGGCCCTGATCTGCACTGTACTGCTTGGACTTGATATGTTTGGAGACTGTATTATTAACACTTGACAGAAAAGGGATCTGTGTCATGAGATATATAGCCTATCCTTTCTCCAGTGGCTACCTAAGTTAACCTCCTCTCCTTGTCTTTCCCTCAAATTCTTCATATTTCTCTTGGAGCAGGTGCTTCAACTAGGACTGAAGCAGTACTCATTTGTCTCCTCCTGGTAAGCATAGCTTTAATTTCACCAGCATGTTGCAATTTCACTCTGAGGATTAATTAATTTTTCCTGTGGGTGACAGTCTACATGCCAAAATAAAATTTATTTTACTTCCATTTTCATTGGTTTTTCAGTAGCTGGTAAAGCATTAGCTGTAAAGATTGCACAGAATATCTGAGCAGGATAAATGAAGTCCCTTAGTGCAATATCTATACTTATATGTCAAATATAAATAACTGTGAATAGATCTTGGTAAAGAGAGTTGATTCTATGCCATTGGATGCCACCTTTGTTTGTCTCTGTCTTTCCTCCTAAACTGGCATTGTATCAGGAGCACAAACTTCTTACATACAAATGATCTCAGGAAATGGACTTCAGCCTTACCTGCTATATTAACTAACTTCAGCATTGGCATTGTTAATTTTTCTGAACAGCTGGACAAAATGCAGTTAGATTTTTCCCATGTTTCAAAAATCACTAGGGGAACTTATTATAAGAACCGCTACAGCAGAAAGAAATCTCAAGATATAAATAAGGTAGCTATTATGAAAGAGGAATCTATAGATCAATACATTTTGTTCAGAGCCTGAAACAGTGATCAGTAGTGTTTCTTTCCCACACACATTTTAGATCGATCTTATTATCTTAAAGATTTAAAAAAATATATATAATTTTATTTCTATAAGAATAATGATCTGAGAAGTCACCAGGCACCAACTAGACAACTCCCATTTTTGGTCTATGCTTTTCAAAGGACAGGATAATGATAATAGTAACAGGCAGCTTTTTTTTTTTCCTGAATTACACACAGTCAACAAAACATAATCTTGTGATTGAAGTACTGGATAAGAACCTACATGATCTACACTCAGTTTCCAGGTTTGCCACAATATTTCTAGACTATTATGGGCAGGTATTTTGTGTGAGATTCAGTTCACTTCTTTTTTCCCAGCTATAAGACAGACATCAAGGCTCTATCTATTATTATTAGAAATAAAAGTACTTTCAGAGGGCAGCTCCTACTTTCCTAACAAGCCTAGCTTCTGGATGGCTATAATTAAAGAGATGGTCTTCAGATCTCTATTCCTTAGAGGAAGAGAAATATAGAAGAACATTAAAAGCTGAGCAGTCTGGAATGTTTTGCACATGGATGAATACTCAGTACTTGCTATTAGCCTGGCTAAACAGATTCTTTGCAGGTTGGCCCATTTCAGCAGCATGGAAAACTCTCACACATGCATGTCATGTACAGTGCAAATCCCACCTGTGGGAATGGAGCACGTTCTCTGAGCCTGATAATACTGCTTTCAGAGGGGCTGCAGCTGCAGCTTCCTTCATGGGATGCCAGTTGGTTTGGACTGTCAGGTGGACTCCTCTCACTTGCTCATGATAGCTTTTCTGAGAGAAATCTCTGATAAAAACTAAACCATTTTGAATGAAACTCAGTTCAGAGGGGAAGCAAAAGATCCCAAGAACATCCTTTTCATCCTGAACTTTCTCCAGTATTGTATGCCAAAGACTATAAAAAGGTGCCTCCACAAGTAAAGGAGAAATGCAGCTCAGCTCAAAGCTATTCTCTGCTGTGGGCTTTTTTTGAGCTCATTTAAATTACCAGACTCTTCTCTGATGCTTTATGCTAGCTAGGATAGTAATGATTTTCTTTCAAGCTACTAACTTTCTTTCAAAATCAAAGTGAAGTCATGTTTAGCTTCCCATTTTCCTGACTAGTCTTATCCTGCTGAACTAAATGGAGTTTCCTGCTTTTTCTCAGATAAGGCATATAATTATTTGGTAAAATTTAAATGTGTTTTGTTTAATTTAATTTATGATTATGAGCTTTTTATAACTACAAAAATTTAACTTCTCAGGTATAACAAAGACTGTATCCTCACAATACCCTTATAAAATACTCTGTATTATAGGCACAAAATTGAGGTATAAAGGGTTGTCTAGACATGACGTTATAGGAAGCATAAGCCTGACTTTCCTATGCAGAAAAATTACCAACCCCAATCTTATAGCATTGGTATGGCAGCAAGTCTGACTTTATAAACCTTTTTGAGAGAAAGTGTGTGCCATTTCAAACTCCTCAGATGTAAAATTGCACCTCTATTTTAGGTAGAACCATAGGATTACAGCATCATGCAGGTTAGAAAGAAGTTTGGGAGGTCTTTGGTCTCATTACCTACTGAAACTGGTGGAGTAAGAAATGACAACAGAATAGGTTGCTCAGAGATTTATCCTGCTTGGCCTTGAAAACATCAATGGCTGGACACTGACAGTTTCTCTTGTCAACATGTTCCAGTGCCTGACAGTCCTCATGGCGCATAACATTTTCTTCAAATCAAGTCAAAACCTGTTTTTTCCCAGTTTGTGTGTGCTGTGTCTTGTTCTCCTGCCATCGAGTGCTGTGAAGAGCCTGGCTTGGACTTACAGTTCAACTTAATTTGAACTAAAATTAGAAATATATACAGCAAATTATGCAAAATTACTGGTACTAATTGAATTATTACTGATGCACTTGCACAATTCTTGTGGTCAAAACATGCACTGAGTGTCTGAAAAACAGGAATGGAGACAGTATGTCTGAGTCCAGTTGTGTGTCCTATCTATTAATCAGTTTGACTACATTGAAAAGAGCTTTTATTGAAGTGCTGAATATGGTTCACTGTTGCTTTTCATAGACTGTCCTGAGATGGAACCTCAATTAGGAAAGTGTTACTTTTGCCTTCTGTGCTCTTATCTTTCTCTTTCTCCATTTACTCTTTTTTGCTGTTGTTGTTGTTGTTTGTTTTTGCTGATGCTCTTTTGTGGTTTTATTCTGTTTTGAAAGCAGCCCATTTCAGAGTCCTTAAAGAGCTTTTCAATACATATTAATCCTTCTCTTTCTATATTATTTGATTTCTCTTTTCTCTGTCTCAGGAGACCATTTTAAAATTTAACCCAGGATGCCTGTTCCTCCATTCTGACCACCTTTTCTGAAAAAAATATTACTTTGATCTGTGTTGTAATATTCACACCTTTTCTCCTCTCAATATTTTAGTGTTTGGTTATAAGCATGATTTTCAATTTTTCTATTTTANATCAATTCTTCTCAGTAGTAACATTGTAATTGAGGTTTACTTAAAATCTCAATGTTGAAATGAGCAATGCAAATTTTATTATACAATTTCTCAGTTATTGATTAAAATTGGACTAGTACCAATTTTACTAGTAGATGCTTTATGCAAGCATCTTCAAGAATGATTGTGACTGAAGACATTAAATAAAATCCTTTTTGGTTTTGTACAGAAATAGCCTGTTTAGCATAGAGAAGAGAATGCTTGGGGGGGATCTTAACAATTTATATGAAAACCTGAAGAGAGAGGGGTTTATATTTATATGAAAACCTGAAAAGCCAAAGCTGGGTTCTTTTCAGCAGTGCCCAGTGACAGGACCAGAGACAGTGGCCACAAACTGAAAGAAGAATCTTTCCTCTGAACATCAGAGGAATCACTTCATCAACATGAGGGTGACAGGGCATTGCCTTAGGTTGCTCAGGACAGTTGTGGAGTCTCCATTGTTGGAGAGAAATAATAGACAAAAAGCCATCTGGTCCTGGGAAACCTGCTCTACATGTTCCATTTTGAGCAGAGGACTTACACTGGGTGACCTCCAGAGGTCCCTTCCAACCTCGACCATTTGGGAGGAGCTGGGGGGAAGACAATTCTAAGAATATTAATCAGATGGCAGTTCTATGTGTCAGATTTTTTGTCCTTTCTTTATATGTATTTCCTCAAATTTCAGACAGTGTTGTCAATCTCGTTGTATTTCTGTCAAAAAAAAAAAAGTTGATTACTCTGGAGAATAAAAATGTCAGTAATGTTAGATTATATTTTACTTGTGAATTTCTGGAATTTCTAAACAATGAAATTACTTCACGTACTATTCCCCAGTGGAATTGCTGAATGTAATGTGCATAGTCCTTAAATTACTAGTACATAAGACTTGAAATTTGCAGCAATTGGAGTTATGTGTGGAAAATGCGTAGAGAAAAGAAAGGCTATGGAATATCATTCTCCTTTGGCACAGATTTTAAACAGAAGTTCTTTCCCTTCTAGTTTATTGGAGTACATATTTTTCCTAAAACTGGTATTTTTGAGGAGATATGGATAGGGATTGTTTGAGAATGGGAGATATACTTGAAGAGTTTTTACCAGTCATTGATTCCTAACACTGCTAACCTGCTTTAATACCTTAGTTTATTAAAATGGGATATAACTTGGATCATTTTGGTCTGTACTGTGTACACATACACATATGACCGTGTTCCTAAATCAAATGAAAATTCCTGCTAAATCAAATTTAATACATCATTCACAGCTGTATCCTTTTCCAGTTCCTGGAGGACAGATAAATATTCATATAGCTGGTCATCCATAATCTTTTGGATTAGGAGTTATGAAAATATATTTTTGTAATCTACATAAATTTTGAATTTGATACATTAGTATCATTTTTTGCATGTTATACTGTAATGAAAATACCATAATAAAATAATCCATATTAAATTTATTTTAAATGCTTTTCCTATAAAAAATAGACTTCATTTTGGATTTTTAAGATCCTGTTTTATTCCCTGCCACTGTCTCATTTTCCTCGGTAAAACCATTTTTAACAGTACCACACTGTCAACAAATATTAAAAGTCAATAATTTCAGTTATGAATATCACACATCATATCACCATAAAATTCAAAATCCCAAATGAAACATCTCTGATTAGTTATTCATAAAATCATTGAAAATACAGCAATGTAGGTCATCACATTACTAGATACCTATATCTGGGTAAATAAAGTGAATATATAAATATTAAGTAAATATGTTAGATAAATTATCACAATCTTGACTCATTAATAGGTTGTCCCTTCCTGAAATGTATGTCTTTGGAGCTAATTTTGCCATTGCAAAATAATCTTGTGGAATTTATTATTTTTAAGATTATTAACATGATGTACTAACTAAGGAAGAAAGTACAGCTAAATAGAATGGTAGTACAGTTTTTTTCCATTTTTCTTCAGGGTTAGGAAACATAGGGGTTAAATCCATTTTTATGTGAAAAATCTCAGCTTTCAAGATCCCCATGCAAATACTTCTCTCATAAATACATATTTGCAAAAGAATTTGGAACACTATCTCTTTCATCAAACGTTATTCTCCTGAATATTCACAGAAAGCAAACAAAAGAGATTGTGAGTACTTGCCAGAGCAGATTTACTACTTGTAGCTGAACAAGTACTAGTGAATATGGGATTTTTTTTCAGTAATCTTGCACACACTGAGTTTTCAGGGTAACCAAATGACTCTGCTGGGCGTCTCTCCCCTTCCTTCACCCTTAAAAAACTCCAACACAGCTACGTTCCTACCTGCCTTCTTCTCCATCCAAGCTACCTTTCAAGGTAAACAATAGATGCGCAGAGTAATAACAGAATACTTCTTGCTGTTCATGCGGGATGTGACCAAGATATGCATCTCACAAGTGCTCCATATAAGTGGTCCATGACTGGAACACACTGTTTAATACAAGAACCACACAAATTAGAGAAAACAATGAAACTTAGACACTTTTTACCTCAGTGATCTAGTCACTATGGACAGCCTTGTCCTAACAGATCTTCTACAGATCTCCTTAGCTTCTGTATTCATGTTTCCAGCTTGCATGCCTTGTTAGATAGTGAACCTGTAAAATCAGTCTTAACTTAGATCTTCATAGCACATATTTTTTATGCAAACCAGCCATTTATCCTTACATTTTATTCAAAAGGACTGGAAATATAAAAAAAAAATATTAAAAAGCATATCAATGATAATTTGTTATATAGGGTTTTTTTCTGTGCTTTGGAGGGGTTTGTCTTTTTTTTTTTTTCTCTTGAGTCCTGTCTTCAGCAAACGAACCTTGATTTCCTTACACTTCACTTTGAAATTATGCCGCTTCTAGCGTATATATATATTTTATTTTATATTTCTAAAATATCAGATTTCCCTCTGGGGTAAACGTGAACTGTTCATGGACATCTCAAATATAAATCCTTAGCAAGCAGGAAGAACCCTGTAGCCTTTCTAATACATGTACTTCAGGAGATGTGCAAAAAGTTGCCTTACAGAAATGTACTTCACCTGTAGGCCATTGGAATAGTATTCTCTGTTTTGTGTTGCATCTGTCTGGATGTGATAACATCGACTCAGGATCTAAAATTATTTCTTCTCTAATCTTCAAAGAGAAGTCCAGGGAAACATTTAATTCTATATGTCACTCTAGTGTTTCCTGGAGCAGCATTTTATATGTACTATGACTCTAAAGTCCTGTGGCAATGATATTTAAGATGTCCTGACCAAGAATTCCCAAATACCTTTCAGACTTGAATGAACCATCACAAGCCTTTGAAGATATTTTCATTTGACTTCTGATCTATTTTTAGTAGGTTTAAAAATAATGTTAATAACTATGAGAGTGAGCTTTCTCTAATTATGCTTTCAGAACAATTCAATATATTCCAGTGTCAATCAGTTGCTCATTTAAACCTGATGGTAAGCCGTTTCCTAATATTGCCCATAATAATTAGTGTACTTCCATGGAGAGATGTTTTTACTGTTTTAAGCAGAGCTTTTCAATATATATTTATAAAATCTAGGAAAATACTGTAGAGATTTGATTGGGGTTTTAGAATTCAAAGTAAAAGACATTTAGTTCAGATGTTTGACAAAGGACCCATTTAACAAGTCAATCATGTATCTGTGTCAGAGCTGCTGAATGTCCTACGTGAATACATGCGCTCATATATATATTATCCTGCTAGGAAAGTATCAGAGATAAGTGATGCAACATGATTCAGTTATTCACCTCTAAATCTGTGCATGATATTGCCACTGAGGTGAGAAACCTACACCTTGGTGGACTGCCTAATTAAGTCAGCCACCTTTGGGGCTAATGTCTAATAGCAAGGGTTGTAGCAGTCTGCTCTACCTCAATAAATGCCACCCAAATGAGAGACACGACATGTTCCTGTTCCACTGAGGGGGACATGACAAGCAGAGTGAGTATTGTCCCAGCCAGGTACTGTGAATTGTAGAGTTTGATGCCTGAGTTGGCAGAAGTAGATAAGCAAGTGGCAAGTAGCATGAAAGAAGATTGTAAGGGTCAGGAGGGTTTGGCCATGAGGGCAATTTGATTGCTTACTCCTCCAGGGCAGATGATACTTACTTTTTCTTGCAATTCCCCTAGAGAGAAGAGAGAATCTTGTTATCAGAAGTGGGAACTGACCTGTTGGACTGTGATACTTTCAGGGGGTATCAAATCTTAATACCTTAATCTAAAAAGAATAGTGTGTTGGAGGGCAAGAGTTCTAAAGGCTATGAGATTTCATGGTAGATAAAGAGGGTCCAAGGGAGACACTGGCAAAAGTAGATATGTAGTTGGAAGATACGACATAAATAAAGTAATTTGGGAAGGAGGAGTGTTCGAATGCTACAAGGAAAGGTATGGACAGAGCAGATAGATGACTGAAGACAAAAGAGGCAAACCAGTATGAGAGGGAAATACAAAAATTTGAGGAATTCCTTGTGTTTCTCCCAAGAAAACAATAATTTTTTTGTGTTGAAGGTTTGGTTTGGGGATTTTTATTTTAATTATTTGTTGCCCACAAAGACAACTTCAAAATGTCTCTTTTGGAAGCTATGTTCAATGCTTATCAGATTCTAAAAGCAGATCCTGTAAAGGTTCTAATAAAGTCAGCTAATGCAATGACAAAAAGATTGGGATGTGACAGGATAATTTTAACGTTGCTCTTATAGGGTAATTATCTTTGAATCCTTTGGTTTTTTTCTCAGTGCATATTGGAAAGGTATATTGTAATCATTAATGTGTTTTTAGCTTGTTTTTTAATGAAAAAAACCCAAAACACTTAAACAATCAAGTAACTGTGAGTCACCACAGATGGGTTTCTGTTCATTTTACGGCAATGTTGCATAGCATGGTCCAAAAAACTTTTTAATTGTAAGGACTGTATTTTGGAAACATGCCAGGCAAGCCTACTGTTTCAAGTACTATTTTAGAACAATCATGAATGAAGATTTAAGAACTAAAGTAATAAATAGACCAAAGGAACTCAAAAATAAGTCTTTATACTTATGAACTTATCCAGGTAGTCATACCTGACTTTTTTTTCTAATTACTCACAAAACATTCACACACAGTTTTCTTATTTGCACCTTCTTTTCTTTTGATAATATGGGACCTGGTATTTAACACATCTATCTCATGAATTTTTCATTGGTCCACTGCTCAAGTCTGTTCAGATCCTTTTTGTCTAGGCTCCTCTGGATGGTATCTTGTCCTTGTGTTGCGTCAACTGCATCACTCATGTTTGTGTCATTTTCAAACTTGCTGTGGCTGTACTCGATCCCTCTGTCTGTGTCATTAATGACGATATTAAAGAGTACTGCTCCCAAGTTCTTGCCATCAGTCTCCGCCTGGGCATGGAGCTATTGACAAAAACTCTCTGTCTGGGTCCATCTGACCAATTCCTTATCTATCAAATATCCCACCCTTCAAATCCATCACACTGTTCACATATAAAACAGAGATGGCCATCTCAGAGATGGCTCTTCACAATCTATCCCTTCCTCAGCAATATCACTGCCCCTCCTTCCCAGCCTACCTCTTCTGAAAAGCTTGTAGCCTTCAATGTAATGTTCCAGTTGTGTGATTTTTGTGGGTTAGATTTCTTCAGAGAAGTTTCTTCCCATTTGTTGTCATGCAGATGGCGAATGGGCCTTGAGTAAGAGAAAAAAGGTGTAGCCAGTGCCTTGGCATATAGTTGGAATGGCTCTGGGGGTGGGGGGAGTGAAGTGGTGGGGTTTTGTCAGTGTCTTAGTGGAGGATGGTTCACTCTTTGCCTGGCTTAGAGGGCAGACAGTTTGTGGTGTTTGGTGATGGACCTCTCCTGCCCAGAGGACTCTCTGCTGCTACAGCACTTTCCTTGCTGTTTCTCCTTACTCTTGGTAAGCCACTGCTCGTAAGAGTGGCCAGTGGGCTGGCCATTTTCAACAAATGCCTTTGCTGGGACAGAGACCCTCAGCATCTGCATGGGTGCCTCAGGGGAAAACTGGACCGCTCCCTAAAGGTTTGGGGATGATCTGTAGGTCTTACTAAACTCTTGGTGTTTCCTGGTTCTTTGTCACTGAAAAATATATCCTTTTCCCCAGCCAAATCTAATTTAAAACTCTACTAGTAAATCCAGCCATCTTCCATCCCAGAACACTCTTACCCTACCTGGTCAGGTGTGCCCCATAATTACTGACATTTGAAAAGAAAGAGTGATCTCCACATGATGCTTTATTACAGAAATCTACCCTGTGGTGAGATAACTGTCTTTTCACATCCACTGATTGTACAAGAAACCTCTAAACCTAAGCCTCAGTTAAACTTCTTACAAATATTACTAGGCAGAAAAGTGCAACTTCTGCAGAATAAATAGGGAAAGCAATGGGTTATGGCAAAAATATGAACTCAAGCTCAAGCTACTTTGAAATTTCTCTCCAAGGTTTTGGAAAGAGACATGAATTTAATTTCCACTGGTCAGGATGCAAACCAAGGGTTTTAAGCTCTCAGTGGCTACTGTCTATGTGGGTGGAAATTTCCCACTAATATTGTGGTGGTTTCTTGTGGTTTATTTGTTGGGGATTTTTCTGGTTTGTTTTGTGGTTTTTTTTTTTTTTTCCTTTTTTCTTTGGGTTGTGGGTTTTTTTTGTTTTGTTTTGTTTTTGTTTTTTTTTCTTTTTTTTTTCTTTTTTTTTTGTTGTTTGTTTGTTTTTGGGGTTTTTTTTTTGTTGTTTTTTTGTAATAGAAATTCAAAAACTGAGATAAATACTGTTTTGGAGATAATAACTATATTCAGATATGTAAAAGCTGTTGAGGGAAGAACAATTCCAAAGACAAATTATTTTCTGGGAGGTGATAATGGGTTTGTCAGATACATTGGTGTATACAATGGGTTTGTCAGCTGTTCATTCAGAAATGGGAAAGTATTTCATGGAGGAAGAAAGAGAAAGAGATTACCTACAATTACAGACCTGTTAGTATATATACCTTTTAGTATAGTGTTAGTGCACATGTGCTGGCATATGCATCTGACAGTGAATGCAGCTTGCAAGCACAGGTGAACACATGCTAAAGGGAGGAAATTTGAAATGCACAAAGACATTTATCCTTGATCTCATACAAATTAAATCCCAAAGGAGAAGCAAAGCTGACAATGACAACCAGCTCCATTTCTGTGTTTAATTTACTTATTGTTTTAAACCTTTTTCCAAGGAACAGTACTTTATTTGATTGCTCAAAAACATGGTTTGGCCAACTAAATTTTATTTTGAAGTGGTAAGTTGCCATTTAAAACTTTTCAAGAACATAATCTTTGACATACTTGAAAGGACTTAATTATGAAAACACAGGTCCCTGATTTTTAAAGAACACATGCAAGCATCCTTTTCTTTTTGTTTAATACATGCTACAGGACAGCAAACTTCCAACAGACATATCTAAGAGTTATAAACAATATTTTCTTTTAATATTTATTTTCTAGTGTTTATCCTCTGCAAATAGGCCATTTAAGGGTTTTATTGAACCACAAAGATTGTGTTTGAGCCACTCACAAGTAGTAATCTACAAATCAGTACCATGCCAGTATTTTTAAAATTTGCTGAGTATCATGTGCCTAGAGTCTCAACTTTTAAGTCTAAATTTTGTATTGCAAATGCATCAGTAAAAGCCATTTGCGGAACGAAAACCCATTCATAACTCAGTTTTGAAGAGGCTGGAACAAATTAAGAGGGAAAGACTAACAACTACTATTGGGCTGCTCTGAACAAAACCAAAATGATAATTCAATAAGAAGACTGATTAAAAAAGACAGGAATTAACAACTCCTAGTTCCTGCACTTCAGACCAATTCTGATGCTGCTGAGATTATTAGGTCATGCAATCAAGGCTCTTGGCAAGGATGCAAATTAAATATTTGTTCTTAGAGAAGGACTAACTTTGTTGTAAAAAGCCTGTGTAGCTTCAGAAACAGTCTGCATGGCAAATCGGTCTGGAAACTCTAATCTGAATATGTAAGTTCTTTAAAAATATTTTAGGCATGCTTACAAGAAACCAGCTAAAATTCTATTCTGTCTACAATTAACATAAATGGTTGAAACAGATAAAAAATGTACATGGATTTCCTAAAAATAGCATTTTCTGACAAATAAAACCACACCCAAAATTATTATTTTTTTTAAATCCTCAACTTGCTGTAGTTAAGACAGACCTTGTGTCTGCCATTTCACCAGTCTCAGACAGGTTGGTGCATAGTTTTCAAGTTTGTCAACATTTAATCCTTCAGCCACACAAAAAAAACCCCAAAAACAACAACAACAACAAAAAAGAAAATAAAAAGATATTTCCCAATTAAAATTATTTCTTCACTGTTTTTTTGTTAATAGACCATATATTGTCTGCAGCTTTCTGATTAGGCTCACCTAGAAGATGCAATCACGGTGAAAGATGTGTAGAAGAAGAGAACAAAATTTAAATTATTCTAAGATCAAATGACTCTTCTGTCTTGCACCAGAAGAAAGCCTATTGACACTCACATCTTAGTACAAATATGTCCCTAGGACTTATGGATTGCTATTTTTAATGCACTTATTAATGGAGTGTAATGGCCATTGGTTAGTCTCAGTCAATGACTCAGCTCACCAAATAAGGTTCATGCTTCACTGAGGGGTCAAAGGTGATAAAATCAAGAACAGGTAACCACAAGACCAGAGGCTAAACTACATCTCTGTTTTCTTGATCTGTTGGTGGTTTAAATCAGACATTGAAAGCATTCTTTTGTTTTAAAAATTTTATTAGGAAGGACTATAGACTTCTCGGACACACTGTTATAATTTTTCCCTAATGTACAGATAAAAGCTATCACTTAATAAAACTGGAAGTATTTTTGCACATATTGAAACCACAGTGATTATAGAATTTCTGGGGAAAAAAAAAGTTTTGTACTGTTAATCAGCTTTATGACCCAGGCTTTTCACCACAGAAACACATAAATTCCTGTGCTTATTTCCTGTGTTAAATTAATCAGACAACCCTCTGTTACTTACTGTCGTGGTTTAACCTCAGCCAGCACCTAAGCTCCACACAGTCACTCACTCACTTCCTCACAGTGGGATGGGAGAGAGAATCAGAAAGGTAAAAGTATGAAAACTTGTGGATTAAGGTAGAGTTCCATAGGTAAAGCAAAAACCACATGCCCAGGCAAAGCAGGACATGGAATTAGATTACCACTTTCTATGGGCAGATGGGTGTTCAGTCATTCCTAGGGAAGCCAGGGTCCATCACACTTAAAGGTGACTTGGAAAGACAAACTCCATCACTCCAAACACCTCTCCCCCACCTCCCCCCAAACCCCTGCCACCCCTAGTCCTCTTCCAAAGGCTTTGATGCTGTGCAAGTGCTGCTCAGAAGTGGCAAAAGCATCCTTATATGATCAACATGGCTTTCAGCACAAATCCAAAACATAAGATCAGGAATGAGGGAGGGCTGCGGGGGGGAATGTGTTCATGATTTGTTTTACTTCTCACTATCATACTCTGATTTTGATTGGTGATAGATTAAAATAATTTTCCTCAAGTCAAATTTGTTTTGCCTTTGATGGTCCCTGGTGAGTGATCTCTCCCTGCCCTTATTTCAACCCACAACCCTTTCATTATATTTTCTCTCCCCTGCCCAGGTGAGGAGGGGAGTGATAGAGCAACCTTGGTGGGCACCTGGCATTCAGCCCAGGCCAAACTGCCATAGAGGAACAAACTCAAATAATTTTAGAAGAAAATTTGGCACAAAATTAATCGAATACTGGCCTTTTTCCCCTTTGGAAAAGTAAATAAATTAAGCGGAGATGGGCATAATATTGAAAGCTTATTGTAGATCTTATTTTTATTCTAGGAGACCGGTACAATGACCTGGGTGATGAATAAGAAGGGGAATATAATTTTAAGAGCAGAAAGGTAGATTAACTAGGCAAGTGCACAGACTATTCTCTTCAGATAGCAAATTGGAGAGATTCATCACAGGTCATCCCAAGAGAACAACTAACGAGAGCTCTGAATACAGTAGGAGATGTTACTGTGCTATCCTGCATGGTTTTAGTTGTTTATTTCCCTACCAATAATATGTTTTACTTTGCTCATTCATTAGCATCTTGCCTTTAGACTAATATGATAGCACAGGATAATCTAAAATACTCATTTGTTCAATATCCCAGAGCAGTTTGGTGTCAAGGAGCCCGCATTTTATTGCAATGACCAATAAAATTATAGGAATAGAATTGCATGGGAAATAGAAAACTCACAAAACATTGTGTAATTTTATTTTTTTTTATTTTTCAGTTAATAAAATTGAGCATAAATTAAGTCAAAATCCATGAGTATATTTAGGTCTTGTGCAACAACTAATGCTGTTTATTTTTTTCTTGTTCTGTATATTTATCCCTGAAAACCATGGATCTAAGTCTAAATTTGGACTTTAGCTTAAGGCTTGTGGGCCAAGACTAATATTTAGCCAGCCTTTGTATATGTCTTCCAAGAGAAGATGTTATCTGTTATTCCTTGAATGCTTAGCTTTCTGTGGTGATTCTTCGAAACTAACTCTTTGTGCCAATCATTACTTTTTAAGTTTGATAGTTTGAAACGTGGTTGCATGTGAATAGATGGCTAACCTGTTACAACAGGTGAGAAGGAGGCAGCTAAATTTTGGGAGTTGCGAAGGACTTAATTATTCAATTAAGGAGCATCTTGTAGACATGGGAAATTGATTGCTTGTTACTGCATTAAATATTGAATACAGTTTTGAATTCACTGCATTTCATTCATACAGTTATATATTATTTGGATATCTTACTCCACAAACTCTCTTTCTTATTTTTTTCCTCTTTCAAACATAGGAGCATCAGTTGTTAGAGCATTCAAATGCATATTGTCTTGTGAAAGACTGACGACACAGTTTTTTGTTCAAAGGAAACTTTGATTTGATGGTTAAAGATTAGACAGCAGGTATTTAAAATATCAGGGTTATTGATGATCCTCTAATTTTTGAAAGGGGTGTGTGATGATGAGGAACACACAGCTATTGAAAGAGCTTTGCTAAACTGAGCAACATCTGGTACATCTGCTTGAAAAACGATATTTAGTATGAATTGAGTGCTCACAACTCCCCTAATTTTTTCAAGGATTATACTTGAACTCAACTACATGGTACTGGGACACTAAGAAAGTAGTCCTGAATGACTATTTTGATTGAATAAAGACAGTAATAGAAAAGCAAATTCATAGATGTTACACAGCAATTTGTATGTGAAAAATTTCCAAAGGGTTCTGTGGAATCTGGGGCTGAGACTTTTTTTTTCATGTTTTACCTTTCTTTCTTTTTAAATCTACAAATTAAAAGATTCAAAATATCACTGAGCTAAGGTAAATAAAAGTCTGGAACACAAATAACTGCTTGAGTAGGGGAGATTTAATCATATCTTGTGAAAATACAGGAAAGAGTTTTTTGGTATCTAATATGCTTCTTAGCTTGGTAAATTGGAAGTCACTCATTCTCAGTTTAGATAAGGAAAAGCATTTAAAGCTAAACTCTCAGAAAACAACTTCTACCTCTAGCTGAGTAAAGGGGACATTATTCCCAGAAGTATTTTTTTATATTAGATGTTTTCTACTAGATATTTTCTATTAGATCACTTTATTCATTATGCTCTTTGTAGAGGTAGCTCTTGACATAAGAGTGCAGAATGTGTCTTCATTTGAACTTTATTGATACATTCCAGTGCCAGGAATAACTCCAGAGAAACTGTCAGAAGGCTGGATATTCAGTGTAGCTTAAATCAGTGCAGTTCACAAAATCAGCAAAGCTGCACTGATTTATACCAACAAAGGAATGTCCCTTACTTAGAAACAACTCAGAGTACTGAAATATATTTTACTGTCTTTGAGGGCTTGGTGTGCACATGCATGTGTATTTTTTTACTGTTACTTCTGACTATTTGTAAAATGGGTCTTTGTCTATATGACACATACTTTATTTTTTTTCCCACTGCTCTCTTCAGAAAATAAAGCTGTTCTTAATGAATAATTCTGTTGTGATATCAAACTCACAATTTCTTACTTCATCAAATAATTCCACAGCTATATTTTACTTTACAAGGTCAGACATCTTTGTAGAAAAGTCAAGATGTTAGTTAGTCATATGAAAGCTTTTCACAGATTACTTACTTGTTTATGAAAGACTGAACAATGATTCAACAGATTGTAATCTTCTTTGAGTCAGCTGTTAACAAATGCCCCTGAAAGGTGGTAAGATGCACCACATGGTGGGAAGTATTTATCTTTCACATTGGAAACCAAGATTCAGACGCACTTGGGTGAAGGTGGGTTGTGCAGTAGCCACTTCCCAACATGGTCTTGTCAGGTTCTGCAATAGGTTGATTATAATATGGATCTACAAATTTCTTTCTACCTGTCCTTCCCCCACATGTACACACATAAATTCCATCCCTGAGTTGCAATTTCACCAATTCTTAAAAATTCTAGTACAGCCATTATAAGGGTCAGAGCTACTAATACTGATTTCCAAAAAAAAAAAAAATTCCATCTGGGATAATCAAGAATTTCATTGTACTTTCATCTGGATAAGACTTATTTTTGTATTCCAAAGCATGATGGCAGATGCTGCTAAGCAGATGGGACGGGGCTTCTCTAAGATGTAGTTAGATCCCAGAGAAAAACTTCATGAGCCATTCATTCAATAACGATGTCAATTTAAACAATCTCAACCTTTGCTCCTTCCCACTTATTCATATTGTCATGCTACCTACTCAGTTGTGGTGGTAGATGTTTTTCATCTATGTTATCTACTAACTCAGATTCACTGTGTGATACATGCATATTTATAGCTCTGCACATGAAGGGATAATGTGGAAATGGGGCACAGATGTGAATTCCAAAGCTGTTTAAACAAATACTGCTTAAAAAAAAAAAAAAAGGTGTTCATGGTATTAAATCTGCAGTGGTGGTGCAGAGACTTTCAGGCATATTTTTGTTATTAAGATTCAGGCTGTCAGTCAAAATATGTCAGCAAAATATGGTTAAAGAGGTAATGTTGTTACCTTACTCCTGCCATGCACCTATGACACATGATCTCCCTTCTGAAACTAGAAAGATATCTTAAATAATCAAAGAGCATGTTAGAATTTTCTAGCAACATTAGGTGATCTAATAAAATATATTCTCTGTGACCTTGTCTCAAAAAATGTCAAACATTTATGGTGGAACAGATTTCAGCAGGACTGCTGGTAGTAGTAATGATGATGCAGCTATGCCCATGATTACAGAATTGGCACTTTTTTCACAAAAGATTCTTTCTGAAAGTATACATGTAGGAGACTTTAGCTGTCTGTATTGTTATTCAGAATTGGCACAAATTTCAAGTGCACAAAAAACTTTTCCTTGCAAATATCTGAGGTAATGAGGAAAATTTGAACGACAAAACAAAATCAATAAACTAGCCTATACTAAAGCTTCATTTTTCTTTTTTTCCAGAGGACATACCCTATGGCTACTTAAAGTTGCTCATATAGTCAAGTAATTTTCTTTCCTTGCAGTCTGTGACCTCCTGCTATAAATTATTTGCAGACAACCCTGGTTCCTTTCCCAATTGAATATGGTCACAGAAAAATATTTTCGTAATAAGTTTACATGTACATGCAGCCACAGAAAACCTCCACTTACACATTTTTCCAAGCAAGGCTTAGCTTTTTTTCTTACAGTCCATGCTTAAAATAAGTTCCTTAAGTGGAAATCAAGCCATAAAGTTTTCTCACTCGTCCTTTGATAATTAGAACATCAATGAGAAATAAAGAATGACACCGTCCATCATTTACTGCTAATCATACTTTTGAATACAACTAAGGAGAAATTTTTTTCTACCCTTTTTATTACATGGCATTATCATACACTCTATGTAATTCCTTTGTGTTAAAAAAGTAGTAAAAAAACTGAAACTCAAAAATTGCAGACTTAGAATTGTAGAAGATCCACAAGGTGTACCTTCCTCTGTCTTTCACTCAACAAAAGTAAATTCATGGCAAATAGCTTGTTTTAATGGCTAACCAGGCATAGATTCATTTCAGGTATTGTAAAATCAACATATAATCAACAAAAACCTCTCCGCTCTTGGCAGAGTTGCCGAATATGGAAAGGTACTAGCTAGACTTTTCAAATCCTTCACAGCACTGTGGTCTCCTTACCAAAAGAACAGTATCTAAGAGATTCTACAAAGGCAAAGTAAATAAATATCTCACCAGAGATATAATATGGCTTTGTCAAGTGGATCTGCTATGGCCACATTTTCTTTAGTGAATCCCTGTTCTTCTTTTTCAAGGCTCTGTATTGACAGTACAGGCATTTGCAAAATAAATCCAGATGTGAGAAGGATCAAGAATTGTTTTCTGTGGGGCCTGGCCTGTCTTCCTGTTCTAGTTTCACATAGGGCTGCCTTCAAGGTTACAGTTTTGCTTCTGGCCACAGTACAGATGGGAGAGGGCTTCTCTAAGATGTAGAGAAGATTTGCCTAAAGAAAAATCGTAAAATTGCCTAAAGAAAAACTATGAGTTCTGGCTCTTTGAATTTGGTCTGGCCAGCCTGGCTCTGCAGCTGATGTGTTGCTAAGCTGTCAGAAAGCTATTTCAGATATTGCCAGAAGCAATAAGGTGTGGCATAGTTTGCTGACCCTGCTACATGTTTGTTCTCAAGTACCAAATACTGTAAAAAGACACAGGTTTTGAAGTTCTTCCCTTAGGATGTTGCAACAAATGATTAATTTTTACTACTCTCTATAAAGCAAGATAACCAAATATTATTCAGCTGTCATGGAGAAGGTACATTCGTGAATGTGGCAGTTCTTGTCAGGATGCAGCGACTCAAAGTACGATCTCAATTTTATTTTCATCTACAAGGTACTATCTGCAGACCTTAAGTCCCATTCTAAAACATTAAGAGCTTATCTCTTTTTTTTTTTTAAATTTTTTTTCTCATAGGATCAGCTATGAATTTTTTGCTTTCTTGGAGATGAAGTTATTTTTGGAAAGGTATAACTTGTTTTGGAAAAGAATCCTGGTGATGTGACCTTTTGTGGCAGGTAAGAAGCCTTCACCCTTTCCTGGTTACAGAAAAAGTGCTAGAAAAATACACACATCCATTTTTTTCCCCCATAGCATTTGATAGAATGGAGTGCTTTTTGCACAAATCTCATTTGGACAGTGATTCTCATGGCAGGATAAAACCCCACAGAGGCACCAGTGTTAAAGGTGATGACACTCACATGCTATCATCACTTATACATTGTGCAGAAATTATAATGTCTCAGCTCGTGATGAGAGCAAATCCATTTACTGACAGTCCTGAAGGAGGCCAGTGTTTCAAATGACACACAGGTGTCAAGCTCATGAGACAAGCCATCTCTACCAAAGAAATAATAGCTTAAGACATCTTTGGCCTTGGGTCTTATGACTCCTGGACTTTCATATTGTTTTACTAGCTCATGCTGAAATGGTATATATGGATTTTTCAGCAACTGAGCTGTTTTATACAGGAACCTTATAAAGAGCATCCATATTCACCATACTTTTTTTTCCAGATATCTGCTTTGGATGACAAACCCTGTTGGCAAAGTTGAACAGAAATTGAGCTATTACAGTGACATCTTTTAAACCATAAAATAGGTGTCATGAGGTCATTGGCCATCTTCCACTTGCAGGGAAAATCAAATATCTGGTGTTTTGGTCTTTCTCATCTCTTTTTCTCATCTCATCTATACAAGTTTGTCTCGGGTTAATTTAGGCTCTTGATACATCCAGAAACTGACAAAGGTGAAGCTCTAGAAGAATTCATTTTCACATGAGCAGTGCAATACTTACTGTCCTGTGCTATTTTCAGCATTCCTTAGAAGGATAAGGTGTGACTCAAATTTTTTGCTTGTAGTTGCCAAACCAATAACGTAACTGAATAAATTTCCTACTTTTCTCCCTAACCCTCTTTCATTTTGCTTTATTTCCAGTCTCCCTAACTCATTGATACAGCCCAAGTTTTAATTTTTTTTTTAAATCTGCATGAAGATTTTCAGGGTTAAGTTTTCCTTTTGTGCTTTGTTTTTTGAATGACTGTTAATACTACAGTGCTTCAAGTTCTACATTAGTCAGAATTTACCATCTGCATCATATAAGTACACACATAACGAGTAAAAAATTGTCAAACAAACTGCAGTGTATTGGAGTCAGGCCTTTGTCTTGATGATATACAGTCATATCCCCAGCAGCATATCCTTAACAAAGTTTTGTAATTAAATCATGCAAGCTGTTTCCTAATTCAGGATCATTGGCCTGATTACAATGACAAGTACAATTAGCATTTTGATAGTAATGATTTTTGGTACACTGGTATTTCATCACTATCACAGAACTTGCCCACTGTAATGACCCCAACTTTCTGTACTATTGACATATCTTTTTTGAACCTAAAAGGAGAGCTTTCACTTGGATAAATTATCTCAGTCCTAATGGAATTTATTTTTAGACAGCTACATTCATTAACTACTGTATTGGAAAGTGAAAACTGTTAATTTAGTTTAAAGTGAGAGGTTACATGACCTTTATTCATTAATGAGTTGAAGATTTGCTGAAGAAAAACCACAAAATCTTAGCAGCTTACTCATAGAAGCCTAGTTTTTAAGAAGGAAAGCTGTAAGCATTTGTGTGAAACATTGAGCGTATCAGTTTTTCCATGACTCCACGCTGTACTCCTAGGCTTCAAACTGATTTTCTCTTTTTATTCAAGGGTCTCGATGCTAGGGAGAAATTACAGCCATGGCACTGGTCTTCAGAGTCACCCTGTTACTGTTTTGCTTTTTGTGTTAACTTCCCACTGTATTGTCAGAGTCCCAGAGACTGATGGGTAACTAAAAGTTGAAGACATCTGAGAATTTGCAGTTCATACTGTTTTTCATTTAGTTTAGCTAAACTATGCCATGTGTATTCAACAAGAACAAGAGGCTCTGAGATCCAATACATTGAGTTTCTACCCAAGTAGCCAGACTGATCAAAGTTTCAGAGAGGGTCTTTATTCTCTTGTTGTATGTACAACCCATTAACTCAAAGAATTATCCACATTTGTGTTATTTAACGAAAATTAATGACTATTAAGAAAGCTCTAAGAGAGCATAAATACATAAGAGTTTAACTAAATACTGCTTCCTGCCTTCCTTCTTTCCTTTCATTTGTTGTTTTTAATGAATGCATCCCATGGTTCCTGAGGAACTATGATCAATATTACCTGGAGAGTAGTAAATAAAGAAAATTAAACCAACCCAACCTTCAGAATGACATTTCTTGACTTTGCCCTCAAAAAGTACATGTTATTGCTCACATCACAATGAATGTACTAGGTTTCGAAGGAACATGGCAAAATATTAGGAAAAAAAAATATGTGAGGGAGCTTTAAGCACCTTCATGGCCTTCTGTTTCACTCCAGTAAGCTAGACTGATGTGTGGAAGCAAAAAATGTAACATTTCTTGTTGGGTCCTCTGATGGGTAATTTACTAGGGGGAGCTATTTGCAGCTTATCCTGTGTTACCAATAAGGAAGGATATGTGGTGGGCACAGGGCATCCACATATCACATTATCTGGGAATCCAGACTGCCTTGTGCCTCAAAATGGCTAGGGCAGCAAGTCAGGGAAATGCTGGAAAAGAGAAAGACAGCTGTGATCCCCTGTGCATGTGCATCCCAGGAAAATTCCTGGAGTGCCTACAGGACAATTCAGGAGGGACAGGCGTGGCAAGCGGGAAATGATCATCTGGGTGGAGGAGAGAGGGAGGATGCAGGGAGAGACAGCCAATGCGGATCTATCTCTGGGGACAATCAGCGAACCCGAGAGGGAACGAACATGCTGCTTTTACTTTTGGACCAATATTAATGTTCACGATGTTCTCTATAAAAGGGAGATGTGCTTTTGAATAAATGTTCATCTTGCCTTCTGAACCATGGCGTCAAGCTAATTATTACCCAGCCAGAAACCTGTGATGACAATTGGTGAACCCGACGTTTGGATCTATGTCCAGGGGTCACAATTGGTGACCCTGATGTGTGGATCTCTCTCCGGACAACAAGCCAAGAGTCACCAGAGAGGCAAAAAAAAGTCATTCTGGCTTGCAACAGGAATCTGTAGGTTCCCATCAAGCCTTAACACTTTCTGGGATGAGAGCAAGGTCAAAGGGAAAAGATGCAAAAGGTAGAGGAACGATGTATTTTAAGCTGCGACCCAGAAAAAAGAATGGAAGAACGAAAAAGAACAGTACTATGCTCAGTACTATGCTCACTTTAAAAAGAAATGTCAGCTTTCTCATTGACTAAGTTGGAAAAATACTAATCTTTTCTCATTTCAGGACCCCAGCATGGTGGCGTGAGTGAAAAAATATACAAACAAGCCAACGTGGCTGTCCTAATGTTCACTTTACGGGAACCCTCAACATGAACATCTGAAAAAATTGCCCCATTGCTTCCAGTTTTTTTTCATGCAGTCTATTAAATGCTTTCCCAGAAAAAGGCTTGAACTAAAGTAATAATTTTCTTTTTCTTCATGAACAACTATACTTAAATGTCTGGAGGTTCCTCATTCCTTGCATCTTTTTTTAGGACACTCTAAAAGATTGTGTGGGCTTTCTCCAGGGAGCCTGTCCTGAAGATGTGCAAACACAGCCTGTACTGTCATCCTGCCACTTTTCATAGTGTTATTGTGAGTCTCAAAACATATGGTGTTTTTCTTAAGGCTTCAGCTACCAGAGTAATGCCTGTTTGCTGTTTACCTAGGCTATCAGCCATGGAGATTTTAATATTGAGGCATTTCACAGACCTTACTTGTGTGAGGCAGAAACCCATCAAATCCCTATTTTACAAGAAGAGAAGAGAAGAGAAGAGAAAAGGCCATGGAAAGATTAAGAAGTCTAAGGTCACAGAGAAAATCTGATGCATGTACCCAGGTTTTTCCAAGTCCTTTAGGCTATTGTCCAAAACACTGATTCATATTTTATTCAGCTTTCACATAAGATTAGCAAGCAAACAGAAGACTGGAATACTTTGGTCATGTAAAAATGACTGAAAAGGTTACATCTAAAATCTTAAGGTTCTAAAAAGAAATAAGAACAAATATTATTTCTTCTTTTAACACTTAAACAAATTTCATCCATTTAGGTCTTGAAGTTAGTCGTTCTGTTATACTGTCCAGCATGAGAAAAATAGGAGTTTCTAAAAGAATATCTTTCATAGTATTGCTTAACTCATATCCTTATGATAGAAGACTTGTTGAACTTCATGATCAGATTATAATGATGCAACCAGCCATGGCTATATGTCTTATTAAAAGCATAATAACCAGGCTCTGGCATGTTCAGTGCTCAGGAGGCCAGTAGAAAGAAATGACAGGTTTTGGAGTGACTGACAAGGACCTGACAAAGACCCTTTCTGTCCTGATTCAGGAGAAGCTGGCCTTTCAAAAGCATTTCTGCTTGAAGACACTGACCTACCAATACAGTCAATGCCCCTTATACGTTAAAAATGCTCGAACTCAGCAAAGAAAAGAATTGCCTGAGGACAGAAAGAAATGTTCCCTTTAAGAAAGGTTATAAAGTAGTTAACTTAGCAATAATTTTTTGACCCTTTCTACTTCAGAAGAATGGTGTCATATTCAGACTAGATCCACAGTACCCCTTCTCAGACAAAGATTGTCAGTACCAGGAAGTCCCCTTTGCAATTTTCTCTTACCTTGAGGTATATAGGGGGAGGAGAGCTGCTCAAGAGAGCAGATCTCAGGGCAGAATTGAAACTGATACAGAATTGAATGTTCCAAAATGCAATAAACTCAATACAGGCTTTCCCTTTGCTTCATTTTCTCTTTGCCTTTGCAGATCCAATAGAAAGCCAACAGAATACTTTTCCCCTTCCAAACCAAAGTAAAACAAGGTACGGAAGAATCCTAATTGCAAACTAAGGAAATGAGATCGTATGGAAACCCAGGTGTCTGCAGACACAAAGGTCCTTTCTCCTTCCTTAAGTTTTACAACTGCTTATTATTCATTATTTTCTGGTTGATTTGTTTTGTTGGGGTTTTTTTTTGGTTTGGTTTGCTTTGTTTTTGGTTTTTTGTTTTGTTTTTGGGTTTTGTTTTTGTTTTTGTTTTTGTTTTTCTGAAGCACATTATCTTTGGCAGCCTTGGCCCTAACTTACTTGGCTTCTCAATGAGAAGGCACATTTCTTAAAGTACATAAAATATATTTTACCTGATCTTTTTTCTTCCCTGTTTTGAGAGCTTTATTATGCTGCTGCCCATTCAGAGTTTAATAGCTGAAAGGAATGTATTCTATCTCTTGATTCCTCATCCAAGAGTCTTTTAACAGGCTATTTTAGCTGTCCTGGTCAGTAACCTTACCTAAGAAGTAATACTTATACCTCTCTTCCATTCAAATCTTTCTGACAAACAGCAGTTGCTGAGCAATTTAGGCCTCCTAGAGCATACTCCAGGGTTTGCTTTTCATTGAGATGAAATTACAGTAGTTTATATCTTTGTTTTCTACTCTTATTTTCTCCCTATAGTCAAAGAAAAAAATTGGGCTACCTACAAGTAGTGGCCAAAACACTAAAGAAAACAGGATGCTAATTACAGTGGCAATTGAAAAAAACAGGAATCTAGTGTTAGAAGTCTTTGAGACTGAACTTAATTGCTGCTGTAACATACATGCATATCAAACTGAATTTCATTTCTAAGTCTGCTAAAATTGAGTTAGTAAAAGGCAAGGGCAGCATGATTTACATTGTGGAAAAGCAAAACACTGGAACCTTGCAAGCCTCTAGAGAGCAAAACTAACTCTGATGCTTCTGACAAGATAATTTCCTTCCTGATTATGCTTGAGAGATGATAAATGTTAGAGAAAAATTCTAGCAATGCTGAATTGAAGAAGTACACTTGCTAACTGCTCTGACAGCCTGCTCTCTGATCTTAGAAAATGTAAGCACACCGAGCAGGGCAGTGTCATGATCTGTGTCTTGAATGCTTTGTGCTGCTTGAGAAAATACACTTATGCAAAATAAATTTATACATTGTAACTCTGGAATACAAACCAGAGTCTGCAAGGACTTTAAAAGGGCTTTAAAAGTGTGTTTAATTTTGACTGAAAGTGGATCACGCATAAAATTATATTAAATGGGAGATCACAGTCAGTTATGTGAAGTTTTCTAAAGTCTGTATTCCTTTTCTACTGGGGGAGTAAAAATACTGATAAAATCTCTAACACTCGCAGCAAACACTTCCAGCAGAACTGCAGCCTTACCTACCCTAACATTAGAGGAAGCAAAATGCTGTAGGTCTCCCATGACAAGTGATGAAACTTCTGAATACAGTGAGCAGCTCAAAACTCACTAATACTAGTGCCACTGTACATTCTCAGCAGATTCAAACTTCACAGAAGTACTGTGCCTCTTGCAAATGTATAGCATGGTTACTTCTGGTAAGCAGAGGGTGTAATCATCAGAGGGGGTTAATGTTTTAGATACAGAAGTAAACAGGCACAAAGACTTATATGAACTAAATATGAAAAAGTACTCCTCATGCAATACAAGTACCTGCATTGATCACAAAATCCAAGGCCATATCAATGATTTGACTGCTAAGCTTCATTTGTAGTGCTGCCTCTGGATTTTCTATTTCTTCATTTTCCCTATGTAGTAAACTAAGGTTAATCACAGTCCTCGAGGCCTGGACTGTTTTCCTGTCATGGGGTGAAAGGCTTACATATATTTCAGTTTCATCTCACTGCAGGTTGAAGAGTAACCAGAGGCTGACCAGGCTCTGGAGTGTGGTAGCACTCCCAAGCTTGATGGATTAGTACTTCCAAGAGCCAAAGTTTTATGTCAGGTATGCATAACTAGTTCTTATACAAAATCATTTTACCAGATTTTTGTTCATCCTTTCCAAGCTGTTATTCCTCACTGTGGTTCTCACACAGCTGCATTTCAGCTGCAAGTAAATAGCTTCACTGGGAGAAAAATCAGGGTTTTTTAAAAAATTCAAATGTCCCTATTACTTCTGTTAGCAGCATTCTGTGATAAAACTAGGAAGGGGTTAACTTCCTATAATTTCCCATAATTTAATATGTCCCTTTTCACTTCTCTTTTGTCAAAACAACCATTCTTAAGAATAAGAGGATTTAGTATTCAAATTGATTTTTCCCCATTCTTTGACTTTATATAAATTTGCATAATGCTATTCATTATCATTTTCATTTTGACTTTATAACCTATATGGCCAGGTTCATCAGCTGTTATGTCACTGTGAGAGTAAATCAATCACTTAAGCCAATTTAGCCTGTCATACTAATTGTTGACAAAGATTAATTGCATATATTGGAATAATATTGGCAAGTTCTGCTAGAAGTTAAATCTCTCCTATCCCTCCCAGATCCACCTTCAGTACAGCTTGTGGTCAGAGGTAATTAATACCGTGTGCATTTTTACTCTAAAAATTTTAAAATGGAGAAACATTTTTCATATGCTTCTTGCATAGAAAAACAACTGCAATCTGCTACAATGTGTCAAAATGATACACTCAAGATGTTCTTCTCTTTCCTATTAAAACCTTTGGAACAATAACGGAATATATTATACCTCAGAAAAAATTACTGTAATGTACAATAAGATCCCAGGAGGAATGAGTTTTCTATTCCCTGTGTTGGTGAATTGGGAAAACCCTGCTTGAAACAGCTTTATGTCTACAAAACATCTATTTATCATTCCTTTCATGATAAAAAAAGAGCTCTCATAAATAATTCTGCTTGTATTTACTTAGTAGCAAAAATTTATTTCTAAGTACCTGAATTTCTGTTAAAAGTTCATACATGTTCCCTGTTTCCCTGATGGCTTCACTGGAGAAACACTGAGAAAGTTTAGGACCAGGCGCCTGCAAAGGAGATCTGTCATGAGGTACAGCATCAGAGAGAAATCCTCACTGGTAGGACCAACTTATCCAACTTCTTAATGATCTGAATCCTCAAGCTGGGTTTATTCAGTAAAACTTTAAGACAGAAATGTGAAACATTTTCCTGGGACTGTCTACATTTTTGCAAAACACAGTTTGATGATGGAACATCACTGGCCTGTGCCATTAATAGCTTGGTATGTGGGAGAAATTATTGTTGCTCAGGGGAAGTTACCTAAGGAAGATCCCCCCTGCTTGGGATTCGGTGAGGGTCTTCAGTAAATTAAGAGAGAGAAGACTGAGCAGAAGATCTGTACTCTGCAGAACCTTCAGACTTTTTAGAGACCTCAGTTCCAATCTAGGGAATTCCACTGATGCCTTCAGCAAAGTTCCCAGGATACTTCAAGCTGATCCTAATTCTCTGTCAGCAATACTCACAGCTCACACAGTTGATGTCAGGTTGAATAACGCGTAGGCAAAAGGGTGAAAGTCACTTGAAACTTTCCTTTCTATGAGAAATCTCTACTTTGCATCCAGAATTAGAATCTTTTTTTCTTTTCTCTCTGTCCTCTGGGGATTGAAACAAATTCTGACCTTTGAACAACTTCTGAGCAGCTTTCTTGAGGAAAATTTATGTTTTTGTTTTGCTAAAGATATAAAAAGGAATAAGAAAACAATGGTAGATTTAGAAAACTTGGCATTACAGAGAAACTGGGAGCCAGACTAGGAGAACTCAGCAAGTTCATTAAAACAGTGGATGATATCCACACTGCTTGAACCTGTTGGAAACCATTAGAAGACTGTGTTTATGAATTAGATGCTGGGATGGACATTACAACAAAGTAGGGAAGTTTAACTTGTAGTTTAACTTTCCACTGTGTTTAGAGGATTCACAACCTATCAAGCCTGATGGTTTTCTCCTAGTCTCCAGCAGAGAGACAGGTGGTATTTTTCAAAAGTTGGCATAATTCCAAAATATGCCTATTGTGAGAGCTGCTGAACTCTGGCAGGAGAGAGCGTGAAACTTAATTAGTTATGGACAACTCTTCCCATTATTTATTTCTACAACTGAGTTCTGTGATGAGTTTTTGTTCATAAAGTTTAGTGAAAATGGGAACTATTCCATATGATTAACTTGTATATATAAAACTGATAGATGAAAGCATTTTTCAATTTTTTCATAGAGATACTAAGAATTTTCAGAATGAGGTATCAGAATTTTTCGCTGCACGTTAACTCTTACAAATCCCTTATATTAAAACTGTCAAAAATACAGAAAATAAAATTTAAATATAGAAGTACATTTCCCTAAAATAATTCCAATTACATTGATAAAAACCCTTTATATATATATTATTTCAGCCATAATTGTTGGGAAATTTGCATTTATGCATTTGTGAAAAATTAGACTGACTGTGATGTTACACTTTGTAAATAACTCCAGTACTAAATGCTGCAACCTTGACCAACAACACAGTATAAATACAGAACAGAGCATTCATATTGCAGTATACTATATACATTTTATTTCAGATATTTTTTGTTCTAGTTTTAATAGAAGTTGTAATGTTTTCTAAAGATGAAACTGTGATTGCTTTAATGTGGTGAGATGTCAATGCCATATTTTGGTGAAAAGAATGTCACTTGTTCTAAGCTTATGTGTTTTCATTGAAGGAATTATTTCTTTTTCTCTTTAGGTCATTAATGATAGTGAGCTAACATGACAAACACAGCACACACTGTATTTCACTACAGTCTTATATTAATTTCTGCTTTAGCAAGAAGGCATTTTTAAACTTCTGGGATAGAGTCAAAAATACAATGCCTTTCTAGGATTTTAAATAATTGATAGAAGAATATATATCACAAAATTCTGTTGGAGGAGTGGTAGGAAACTTTATATGTCTGAGGGTGAAATATCTAAGTCTTGGGTTGTCATAAAAATAAGTGGCCTCCTGTTACAGGGAAGGAAGAAGAACAAAAAGCAGACATTGTTTTCTATGACCTACCGAGGGAATATTTCTAAACTAATTTAATTTTTATTCTGCAATAAGGTGGATCAGTACAGTATGTCTGTTTCTCCTTTGTGATTATAAAGCTGGTCTAAAAAAGACTAGTTCAGACCTAAGCATCTAACTTTTAAATTTTTAGTGAGAACAGATGCATCTTATGTATCAATGTATACTAAAATGATTTCTCTTCAAATAGCATCATTTTTAAAATATCAAATTTAGTATTTTTAGAATTTAGAATATCAAAACTTAGATTTTTTTTTATAAGCAGAAAAATAGATTCTCCTGGGACTTTTTACTTTCAGCTTCTGTTTAGATATCCATACAGGATTTTTTTGATTTAGAGATCACTTGAATACAATTTTTTTTCTCCCTCCTTCACAGTTTTTCAAAGTAGCTCATTAAAAACAAATTAGGCTTCAATAAAATAAGATTAAAAACAACATCCAACTTTGTTAACAAAAGAGACCATTTTGTTTCATAATATATAATACATATAAAAAAAGTAATTTCTGAACACATAAGAATGAGATTGATTTAAATAGAGTAAAGGCAATTCTATATGCGTAATGAAGTCCAGATTTTCAGTCTTAGGTAGAGTTATGCATGACATCATGACTCATATTTCTGAATTTATCAATTTAAAAAATATGGGGATGGACATTTATGATAAAGATGTGTTGAAATTTAATAAATGTGGAATTATTTTTTAATCCTCTACTTGGCTGGTTAACTAAACACTAATTCCATATTTTTTGAAAGATAACTGATACAAAAGTAAATAGCTTTTAAATGGTATTTATTTTTACTTGGAAAAGAGCAAAGAATAAAACTTAGGTAAATCAGGAGATGAAAATAAGCTTCAGGTATTTTTTACCAACTTGTCAATTGTTCATGAACCACACTTTTCACAGTTATTATAAGACAGAAGCTGAGCTTTTCCAAAAGCGTGAGTTTCTAAAAGTGGCTCATTGAAAAGAGAGGATAAAAGCCTAGGAAAACATCTTTGTAATATAAACTACTTTTCACTTCCACAAATCTCCTTAGGAAACTTAGCAAAAAAGGGTTGCACAGACAGAAATATAAACAAATTGTTACCTGTGCTTCACAGAACATTTAATTTTCTCATTTATTATTAATTACAATGTTTTGCAGTTCTATATTGCTTTCGTTTTGAGAATTTGAAAGCCCTTTTGCAATTAAGAATAAATGACTGAATGCAAGAAAATCATATTCTCTAAAAATGCCAGATCAGTAGGATTATACTAGGATATTTTCTAGCAGTGTTTTCTGAAGGTAGTGGTAGGCCAAGGACCATAAACAAATAGTAAATTAAGAATTTTACAATTTTTATTGGTTTTTTTTTAATCTTCCAGGTTGACCTAACTGTGACCTTCTGTTTCAAATAATGATATAAAAAGTTTCCTTTTAAACCCTGGGAGAGGGGAACTACGGGTGTTAGAAAAACCTTTTGTAACAGCACACTTTGACAAGAACATCTTGTGCAAATGAAACTTGATTGCCCAACTGATTGTAACGGGTCATGGGGGGACAGAAAACCAAACCAAACCAAACGTTAAAAAAATGATAAAAAATTTCTCTGACTCCTGAGTCAATACAGCTTAGTTACCTGACATTAAAATATTTTCAGGTTCCCCACAGCAGAGAACATAACAAAAGGGTTAGTCTTATGCAGACAGCTAGAAACAACATTCACTCAGTAACGAAATGCAGAAAGCTGAGTTGTCATGGGCTTTGCTGTTAGTGATGGCTAAAGAGTAGAGGGAACAGCACTGGATCTTGGTGTCTAATGTTCCCACTTTATTTCTGTGCATACATACACAGAAACATATGTATGTATGTATAAATTGAACTAAAGAAGTCAACTAACACATGCTGGAATATTTTAACAGTTCCTGTACTGCACAATGCCATGGCACATTGTTCTGTGGCAAACTCTGCATTTACTCATTTGGCAAATTTCCGTACATGAACAACTCATGAGCTCAGCCAGCTGTGTAAAATAGGTAGGGATTTCATTACCATGGGATGATATAAAGTGTACTTCTGTAGGAAGTATTGGGTTTTTAAAATTATCTTTACAAATAGTGTTTACTTTTATTTGTTATCATGAATTAATTTTGCTAATAGTAGTGATAAATAGACTTACAGACAATTCATTTTAATATTACTGGCTGTTTAAGTTATGGCTACATATTTCTTAAATCCAAAGAGATCACTGGATTTCTCAGAAATACGTCTGTAGAATAGCACATTGAACTTAATACTTTCATTATGTGTTTCAGGGCTATCAAAAAATTTGGCATTGTATATTTGAATTCTGATGATAATTTATTGTGCAATGGTACTTTAAGCAATGTTCTGGAATTTGCAGGAAGTACCACCTTTCTTTTGCTTCAATATGAAAGTTCTGTGTTATGTAAATTCTCATTTGCATTCTCCCCTTCTGTTGGTTCTAGATTTTTGCTGTTGGGTTTTTTCTGATTTTGTTATTGTTGTTGTTTTAATTTCTACCACCAGTTAATATTTTGCAAATAAAGCCAGGTAGTAGTCTTGTAAAAATAATTACCCACTTAGGCTTAGGGAATATTATATATTTCTTTCATGCAACTTTGTGTGCATTAATTTTTGTGTAAATGCTTGCATGAACATTCTAATACTGTCCAACTCCAAACAAAATGTAGACCTCTCATGGCTTATTTAGTGACTCTAAATATCTTTCTTACTTAGTCTATTTATTATCAAGTGATCTGGTAGAGGCTTTCTGATAAGTTTCCCTGACATGTTCTGTTATGAATTTTATTGAGGAATCTTTTGAGAAGTTCTGACACCTCTAATGCTGAAATTGGATGTGGAAAAACCCCAGAGGTTTGAAAAGTGTTTTTCTCTGCCGTTCAGCTCAGGTGTGGTTGTGATATAGTCAGCAGAATGCCCAGATTCCTTTTTTGCACCTTGTTGCCTCTGGAAAGATGTATCAAACTGACCAAGATAAATTGAGCATGAACATCCCATCTATGGGTTGGGCTGGGTTGGGCTGGGCTGATGCCAATGCCCTGGCATCAGCTACAATGGAAAATAATGAACTAGAAATACAGTGATGACTGGAGGAAGTAAGGCTGAGAGGCTCTGATCAGCCTTTCAGTTCTAATTCACAACCTTAAACAGGGCATGGAGGGAAGTACTGGGACTAAGTACAAGGAGGGGAATAAAAGTGGGGAAAAGTAATCTGTTCTTAATTACTTATTTGAGTGCTAAATGAAGTATGCATCTTCTATTTCTACCTCACACACTACCAATAACAAAGCAGATGGTATAACTGACATAATCATTTCTGTAAAATGGAGGTAAAAGGATGGTCTTTACTTTCTTGATGTTATTAAGGCAAAGTTTATTATCACTCAACACAGCTTAATTGAGGCTGGAAGGGATTTCTTATGGTTTAATCCTTTGCTCAGGGCAGGTCTAACTTCAAAGTGAAATCAGATTGTTGGCATCCTCATGCAAGTCAAGGTCTGAATATCTGCAAAGTTGAAGACCCAAATTATGCATATTTATTTTTAACCCTTCTCCATAGTGAAACACCTTAATTCAACTAATTGAAAACTCTAGGCTAAATTGGAAAAGATTAGATTAAATCAAGCAGACCAAATGAGAAGATGTATTTAGGTTTTTCTGCAAAATCCCAATTCTGTCACTCTGGGTATCAAAAAACAGTTTTCAGTTAGCTGATCAGACATTCTCTTACAATTCCCACTTTCACTCTACCTCCTAAGCTCATTCAATGCAGATGATGGGTACACAAAGAGAAAAATAATTTCACATAAGCATATTATGTCTGACATTTTCTCACTATAAAGGGAAATGTAATAAGTTCTTCTGTCCAAGATAATTTATTTCATTAAAATAGTTCTACTTAAAAACCAATAGACAAATACAGAAGTCTTCATTTGCTACTCATGCTACAAAATAAAAAAAGTGAGACCTTTTTAATAAATATAAGAGGTACTTGTTTCTTTCTTCTTTATTTCTACCACTAATATTCCGGGTATATCTACACACATAAAAATATGTATATATTGTGTATGTGTTATGCAAGAAAGGCTATAAACATCAGAATTATCCTACAAAAATAAAGGAAAATACCCAGTAAATATATGCATATATAAAAAATATATTAGCAGAAGAAGTAAACATCAGTAGAATTAATGAACACATTGTGCTCAATCACTCTGGCATAAAGAAAATTGCTTTATTTATACCATGTAGAAAAGGTCCACTCTTATTTGAAGGAATGCCAATACTATCAGTTAATCAAAGTTCAGAATAGCAAAGTTCAGAATAGCCTAAATATAACTAAGAGCGGTGGTTGTCTTCTCTTTGCCCCTCCTTTTTGACTCAGAAACATACTAGAGCTCTTTTAAGCCAGAGCATTCATTTCAAGAATAATAACCCTGCTTTTGCCATCAATAAAGCATTTTTAGAGAGTTTTTTTTTTTTTTCTGGTAACCTATTTCCATTGCTGACCATTAGGTTTGCTGTATTTTTATTTCTCCTAGTCTATGGACCTCTCAGGAGCTTGTTCTTTGCTCTTGAGTGTATTTTTTCCAGCTGCCCCATTGCTGTATTTCTGCATTAGTTTTTCTTCAATGCTAAGGAATGCCTTTATTATTACTGGCTATGGGAACCTATATCAATGTGACAGAAACTGAAAATAATTACTTCTTCTTTCTTGAAAATAAGAAATTAATTTCAAACCTTCTCCTACTCAGCTGGCAATTAGAGTGACAACTACTTCTAACTCTCTTTAATTTCTGTAATCTGTGGTATGTTTAATGGTTACAGAATAAAAATAAACAAAGCCTAGCAACCATGTGTTCATAAAATAACATTTGTTTTGAGGACACAAGCAATGTAAATAAGTGATGGATCCATTTGGGTGTCAAACATGTCAATTAAATGCATTAAGGCTTGTAAAACCCACTGTCGAAATATAATTGAAAGATTGTCATCCTTGCAAGTACCAGAAAGATATACAACATACAGCTTGTAGTAATACTAATTAATCTATGCTGTGCTCCAAACTGTTTTTTTCACAAGAGTTTGAGTTATTAGAAAGTCTCCTCAATTATAAGCAAAGAACTGAAATTAAATCACCTAACTTTGTTCCTTTTCTGCTCACAAATTTTACATAATGGAGCAGCTTGCCTTTTTTATTTCTTCTTACTGACCACATGCCATCGTTGCCCATTAGATTTTGCACACATTTTTCTTTCTCAGTGGTGTCCTTTACTTCTGTTCAACAGGACCACAGGAATTATATGTGGCTCACTCTTCAGCCTGTGGAATATATATATAGATGCTAGTAGTCTCCAAGGGAAGACATGTTCATTTTGCAGAGAAGAAAAGCCTGGAGGAACTGCTGCTTGTCTCACAGGCAGCATGATCAGGAAAGCTTCAAATGGAGCAGGGTGTCAATTTGCCATGTGGGTTAGCCAGTACCTACACTCCTCCTCCCCTCAGTATGTTCACTACAGGCTGTTTTCCATGTCCTGTGGTGCAAGGGATGTCAGGCTTCTGGGCTAACCCTGCATCCCCACTGTATCATGATCATTTGGACATGGGGACACCGAATACATAGAATCTTAGCACATGGCCTGATCCTTTTTGCACAAGTAGGGCACAATGTATTCCTTTGGATCCTCAAATCATAAAAGCTATATTTCCATGTGACTGTTAGAGATCAAAAAGTACTTGGGGCTCTTCTGGATGAGGAAGAAAAAAATGCTGTACCATACCTTCAGTGAATACTACTTTTAAAGTCACCTAGCTTTGCAAGCAACAAAGTACTTCTGCATACCTGATGGCTCTAAGGAATATCATTCCCTCTGTGCACCACACATGATTAAATATATGTAACCTGTAAATATTCTTTCTGATAAATTCACATCCCACAGTTATGACATGTTTATGTTGCATTATCTTTACCACTCACCAGAGTCATTAATTGAATGTGATTCTGGAGTGCTGTTTATGCAAAAGAAAGTTACCTACTCTGGTTTTGGTACCAGGTGATTATCTATAGGTATTAGGTGCACAGTCTTACACCTGGCTGTACTGCTATACTTGGAGTCTTATTCTTTCATGGGCTAAGCAATTAAGTAATTCAGATTAATTAATAAAACGTTAGCACCAAAACCAGAGAGTCCTACAAAACAGATATGTCAGGTGCTTCAGTTCTTAGTATTTCCATCAGTATTTCTGCTCACCACCCATTCCACATGTTGTCATTTTTAATGACACAGGCAGCTCTTTGCCTAAAGGTATGTTGAACAACATATTGTAACCCCCTGAACATCTGCAACCCCAAAAAACAGGCTTCCTTTAAAAGAATCTCTTAAATGTTTAATGCCTTAAAATTCCTTTGATATCTATATTTGTGAACATTGCCTGTTTTGCTCTATGATTTTATGTTTCAAGAACAAACCATTTTCTGATTTCTTTGGTATCTAAACATGCAGGTCCTGAATGCATCAAAATCCTTTGATGGTACCAGTATGTATTAATGTCAAAATTATTTATATTTCTTGATCTTGGAAACATGTTTATATTTAACAGGCTGTTAGGGGCTAAACAATTTTCTTATTGAATTCACAAATGCAAGCTCCAAAGACTGTTTAAATAAATGGTAAAGATTTCATCATAACTATTTAAATTTAAAGATTCTTTAAGAATGAAGACTAAAGTTGCTTGGATTTATTTAAAGCTGAATTTTATCTCCGTTAAATACTGATGAAGCTGAAAGCACAGTAAACATATCTTACAGCTATTCTGTGAAAATTGTTGTCCAAGAAAATGAAATCAGTATGGTCAGAAATATTGTGTCGCAGGTTTAGACTACACATTCGCAAATAAGGATCTTACTTACAAAGTTATTGACCCAATGAAAGAATGGCAACAATTTAATTTCAGGTGTAGTCAAGCATGAAAGAGATATATTTTCATCCTGAAATTGCAGAAAATGTGCTGTATAAAAACACACTTAATAGGTCTGTGTGCTCTCTCTCTTTCCTATCCAAATGGCAATCACCACTATTCATGGTGTTCAGATCTGCAAATACACATCGATCAGGACCATGCTTTGAAGAACGGCACCCAACTTTCTTTATATAATTGGGTTTTTTGTTTGTGTAGAAATAACCCATGTTTTCCTCCCCTAGACACCTCAGGTTTTCCCTTGAACTTATAAACAACAGATCATCACTTTTTCTTAATGTAGAGTGTCCTTACACATGGGAAGGGAGTAGGAAGTAGGTGATCTGTGAGACCCCTTCCCACTCTATGAAGTCAGGAAGCACTTCCATTTTGGAAAAAACCACCATAGTTTAGTTGCCAGCAGTATACTTCTAATAATATGGATTAAAACTTTGTTAAAACTTAGTATTAGTCATCATATATAACTTTTTTTCTTTTTCTTAGTAGTTTCTGATTTTTTAAATTGATATGATAGTTAAAAATTAAAAGAAGGAAAATCTTATTTTATATAAAAAATTCTGGCTGAATAAAACCCAAAAAATGACTAAATTGGCATTTTTTGCCATGGAGAGAAATCGCAAAGTTCATAAGGGACCTGGTTGAGAACCCTCTTCTTTCAACAAACTTATAAATAAGCTGGAGGTGTACACAAAGTGCGGTGACAAAAGCTTCAGCCCAGCTGAAAGGAATTGCAAAAGGACTTCATGAAACTGGAACAAAATGTGTGGTAAAATTCAATGTAAACATATATCAGGTAATGCACATAGAAAAAAACATTTTTTACTTCACAAAAAATGATGGTTTCTTGCATTCACCATCACCTTGCAGGAAAGAGGTTATCTCTGATAACCCTGCTAACAGCATGGATTATGACTGATTGGATAACAAGTGCCATGGAAATGTCAGTTCACTGCTTGGTAGCTGTCAGAAAAGTGAAGGGAAGGCCAGAAAGAAAATAATAGAAAGCAAACAAAAAAGCATTAAGATGTCACTGGTATAAATCCACGGCTAGCTTGCATCTTGAATTGTTGCATTGCATACTGTCATATTTCAAAAGAGGTATCGAGAACTGGAGAGCTTCACAAAAGCACAGCTAGCGTGATCAAAGATGTGCTGTATCTTCTTTGTGAAGAATGATTATGTCCAAATTCATGTTGGACCAGTGGCATCTGAGATCAGTTATGACAATGATCCATAGGATTGTATATGGCATGGAGAGCGTTCAGTGGTTCAAAACCTTGAAAGCACCACGTGGAGGCAGGAGAAACCATGCTGAAAACAAACGCAATTAAGTTCTTCATGCAAAGAGCAGCTGAGATGTAGAGCTATTGGCTGAAGTACATTATAGATGTCTAACAGTTGCATGGATTGAAGAGTAAATGGGCAGAAAAAACTGTATCTGGTTGCAAAGTCTGTGAACAGAAAACAGCTGAAGGCAGGGAGGGTGTTCATTTGCTATTTGCTATGCTTGCATTTGATTTTACCCTTGTTTGAAATAGGATGCCTAGTTAGATGGCCTTAGGTCACATCTGATATAAAATACTGTTTTAAGGCATGCCAAAAAGTATGAGTCGTATCTCTGAATTAGCTGTAAGGAACTCACAGACTAGGACTCACATAATCTGAATTATGCTTTCTTTTTTCTCTCTGAATAATGAAACTCAAGTGAGTAATTTTTAAGATATATTTCCTCAGCCTCAGCAATTCATAATATTTCTTTTATTTTACAAAATAATTCAATTATTATTAGTAGTATTTGAATTTAACCTGTGATCAATTATTGTTGCTATTTGTTATACTATTATCTCTTCAGAAAGCGTTTTGATTTATGTGTGCTGTAGAGGACTGCTTTGTCAGATCTGGCACCTGCTTGCCTGGCCCTTTTCAGCATGACAAGAGACATTCTGCAGCACCTCAAGTTCTCTAAATATGTCCTTGGTGAGATTTTTCTGTTTTGTTTGGCTTTTATCCTTCCAAGGGGAGCATACTCACTCTTTTCAACCACTTATGTTTTGTTCCTAGTACTTTGCTTTCATTAGAAGAAGACAAATGAGAAATGTGGCTGGACTTAGATCTTGTTATTCGGGGCACCATCTAGAGACAAAAGTTCCCAATTTCACATACAGTTTTAGCTAATCGTAACAATTTATTACCTGTCTGACTGCTTAGCACCTCTCGCAATCTCAATAAGAGTCACCAGTTAAGGCTGCAGTGCCCAAAAGAACCGATTTTTTGCAAGATTTTCCTCAGTGCTAGATACTGTTGATGGCTCTCTTTCCACAGGTTAATTTTTCTTGGAGTTAGATTTTGGAGGTAAAATTGTATAAGTTTCTGAAATTTCTGTGTAAATCCAGCTGCCTCAGGTATTTGACAGTGATCCCCTGTCCACCAGGGAAGCGAACTACGAATATGGTGTTGGGAATCACCCCTGAGGCTTGGGCAACTTTTTCAACTTACTGGCAAACTCTTCCCTGCCCAAGTGCTGAGGTACTCGGCTTTTAGATATGCATTCTTACACGTACACTCTTTCAGCTCCTGATCCTGATGTGTTGCTTGGGACGTCTGTGAGATACCACATGGTAGTAGTGGGTTCTGGCTATTAAGGCTGAGTGTGACCTACCTGGATACATTCATGCAAAGAAACATACCCTGAAACCATTTTTAGAAGACAATGTAACAATATATCATGCAAAGTCAGTGAAGCCTTTATAATTCAAAACCCTGCAGAGGAGGTCTCCTGCCCTAAGGACTGGCTGTAGGCTATGTGCTTGTCTAAGTCTCTGCTTGCTTTTTGGCTCTGGCTTGGCCTAAAGGCCACCACACCTGGCACACCTGCAGCTCTCAGGGATGGAGCAGCCTCCTCTTTCCACAGGTTTTGAATGTGAAACACAGGAGCCACTTGAGGCATCCTTCCTTTCTGCTGCTCTGTCACAACCTTTTTAAAAATAAATAAACACAGTGTGCTTATGATGAAACATAATTATTAAGACAGGTTAAGTAGCTGTCACACTGAAAATGAGCCATACATCAGAAAAATCAGGAAGGAAAAATTGATACAGATTTTGGAAGTGATAGTAGAAGGACATGTTATTTTCAAAGGCTGTCAAAGACCTTGCCTTATTTTAATAGCAGCTATTGACATTTTAATCTGTGCTTTTATGTACATAGTCTAAAAGTATATATGGGTAAAATGAGAGGAACTAGAACTTCTGATCATGGGCTAGCATAGTTACATCTATGGTTAAAAAAAAATTTAAAACAAAACAAAACAAAAACAAACAAAACAAAACAAACAAAAACCCACAAAAAATTTTAAAAACTCAAAAAAAAAAAAAACCAAAAAAGAAAGAACATGACTGTAACACTGATAGACAAAATGAACAATTTGTAATAACATGATTCCATGTAGCTCCTCGCCCTAATGAGAAACCTTATACTTCAACAATATTCCTATATGAATTTTGCCTACTTAGTCTTGAGCTCTTTGACACAGTATTATAAATGTTTTCCAAGGTTATTAATCTGTGTTACAGATATTATTAATAGACATTTCAAAACTGGAAAAAGAAAAATTATATACACTGTCTTTTGACAGAAAAAAAATCTTAAGGCTCTATTGGAGGTATTATACCTATAGATTTACAAATTGCTAAGGTTTTCTAGAACTAGAGAATCTTAACCACTCACTGTCTGCTTTACTGACAGACAAGTGATGTCTACCTGTGTCATAGATGTGCTGGAATTTTAACTATGTATGTGTCTTTATTGGGACTCTTTTATAGTTATTTTTGACCTGCTTAGATAAGTTCAACAATATAGGAATCATGACAACTTACATACCAGAAGCTTATGGGGTGTTCCTAGGTAGGGGGGATAAAAAGCTTTTTAATTTAATGTCTATATGGCCCATTTTTTAAGATGTACTTCTTTTTATCCTCTTCTTCAAGTCCTATTCTTATCTCAGTTACACATGTAAGCTTTAAGAGTCATCCCACTAAGTATATTGGAATTTTTAGGCATTTATGTCAATGGAAGGAAAAAGAATTTTTCCCTACCTTTCAGATCATTGGCACTAAGAAACATAATGACTTCTGTGGTGCTGTAATATTCTGTCATGTCAATGAAATTACTATTTATTGTACATTAAGAATAGTTCCCTTATAGAATAAGCAGAGGATAAAAGTAGTGGGCATACACAGTGATCCACTTTTCTAGATGAAATAACTTAGCTACTTTTCTTCATAAGACATCAAAAACCCCAGTAGTATTGTACATTTTAGTGCATCAAAGTACTAATATTTCCCTGTCTCTGCCACACTCGAAAAATATCTTTCAGCATAGATTTTTATTTTGTATTTCTGAAAAGTAATTAACTACATGAAGAATTTAATATAAACTTTTTTTTTTTTTATGTCTTGTTCTTGGGCTACAAAAACATCTTGGCTGTAACAGCCCCATGATCCTGCAACACTAACCAGTAATCGCTGCTATTTATCTGTTCTTGTCCATTTCCTTTAGCATTTCAGTCTGAATCATAGAAGTACCAGCTTTCCAGGACCTACTTTAGGCCTTCCTTCCAGGCTGAAAATATCCCAGAATGCTCAATAAGACTCTCAGAATACCTGAAAACCATTTCTAAAATGTCAGAAATTTAGAATTTTTAAATATTAATTGTTTTTGAAATGTTCATTCAACGAAATTCTATATTTCCTATGTAAAATTGCATTCCTCCTGAGTAGCAACAGAGACAGGAAATTCTAGTCAATATAGTTACTTACTCCTTATCACTTTAAATTCACATCATTTTAATACATGGAAAATTGTAATAATTTTATACTTTTACTTGAGATTGTGCTCAACAAAAAATGCAGCATCTACCATCATAGTCCTACTGTACAGCTGTGTTTGGGGAGGTTAGTGGGAGCTTATGTGGCCATAACACCACACCTATCATGAAATTATCTCCTCAGGTAGTGTAAATCTGCTTGAATTCTGCTGTTCAAGTGGAGATAGACAAAATTACATCAGCTGAGGGTCTGACCTATATCTTTTTGTGTCCTTTTAATTTCATTTCCTCCCGCTGTTATTATTTCTGCACCCACATGTGTACTTTTTATCTTTATGACAATAGTGTGAACTGAATTGTGATGGAAAATGCACAGTTCCTGTCCAAGTAGTCTTTTGTTCTGATTTATGATTACATTTTCTTCTGAACATTCATCCAAGATTTTTGACAGTAAGGTCAGGTCAAAAGTTGAGGACTGAGTGTTTTGACTTATATAGCGTAATGAACTGAGGTCAATTTTGTATTTGAAATAACCTGCAGAGTAATAATTTTCTCTTTCAAGCTTAGGTTTCCTACTTTCCGTCACAAAAGTACCTAACTACTCTTTTTAATCAATATAATATGCTTTTTCTCGTTGATAAATGACCTCAATAATGTTGTTATTCATTCAGCATTGAACTAATGGGCAACTACTTCATTATGCTGGGCATACAGAGAACACACTAAATGCATTAGTAATCACAGTCAGGAAAAAGAAATCTTGTATCAGTTTTTTTTGCTGTGAGATCTATGCTAATGTAGAAAAATTGACAAGGAAAAAGAGTCTTGTTATCAATTGGTTTAGACTGATAAATTGCATGGTATCCCTTCTGTAGAAGACCTGTATAAATATGTTCAGAATATATATTTTGGATTCAGGATTTAAAAAGGAAAGATAAGTCAATAAGGACTGGCAAATCATTGCAACTATGCTGATGCATCATACTGATGTTGTAAATAAGGATTCATCTTTGGTAGCTTTTTTCTTCAGAAAGGCACTTATTCTCAGAAATTTACCCCAAGATAGGTAAACCAAAACCCATAAATAATACTGTTTTGAAGATTATATGTTATGATATTTATATATATATAAATAAGGAGTGGGGCAAGAAAATGAAACCTCAGATTGCTCAGAGAGGTAGTAGATGCCCCATCCCTCAAAATATTTAAGGTCAGGTTGGGTGGATCTTTGAACAACCTGATCTAATTAAAGATGTCCCTGCTCATTGCTGGGAGGTTGGACTAGGTGGCCTTTAAAGGTCCCTTCCAACCCAAACTATTCTATGTGTCTATGATTAGAGTAGGTAACCCGTACATTTTCCACCAAGTGAATGCTTTCTGCTTCATGAGAGTACTAGGAAACAGAGGATGTTTCTTCCTGATATGAAAAAGGATCCTTTTTGAGCTGCAGGAAGAGGAAAGAGAAAAGTTTCACTTCATGAGGGCAGGAAAAATGTCATCAATATAGGGAAAAAAGAAAAAGATCTATTCTGAGATTGGAATAAGAAATTTGCTTGGTCACCTTTTCCTCATATTGCACTAATATTCCCACCCTATAGTACTGCTCAGACATAAATGATGAAACACTCTTGCAAAAATATAGTGGTCCAATTTTCATAAAAATGAAGAGCTGTAGAAGTCACAGGTGTGGTTCCCTCAGTACACTGCTTTCATCTGGCACTTATTACATCATGTAGCATCAAGGTGCTATTGCTATAGGCTGTTAACTGTGCAAGACAGTCCTTAGTTGTGGTCTCCACAGCATGGAAGTAACTGCTTGAAATGGAAGATGAGAGATGAGTGTGTGCTGACAATGTTGCACTGGCTCTTTCACTGTACCATTTTATTGGTTATTGTCATATTTTATCCACAAATGAAGATTTTGTATGACAAGTCAGGAAAGAAAATGTTTTCAATCTTATTTATTTCATAATAGTAATGTAAAGAACTGCCCAAGAGAAGCTCTGAAATGCTAAGAGCCACCTTCCACAGAGCATCTGGGAGGTGTCTATTTGAAATTTACACTGATAGCAGATTGAAACATGCTCACCACCTAAATTCTTCAATTAAAGCTAAAACAGTTGATGGAAAGCAAACTGTGTCAGTCCATTTCTTACTCATTCCTGTTTTTATCAGAACTCTCAGAAAAAGATCTCAGAGAAATTTGGCACCAATCCACATTTCTGTATCAATTAATGACATCTGTTTGTAGAAATTGTCAACCGTATAAACAAAGACAAGTAAAAAGAAATCTACCAGGATGAAAAAAGTTGCAGAATGTAGAAAGTGGAATATGCTGCATGTCTGACTCTCAAAATGCCCCTTGAAAATGTAATTGCATCAGAGAGCATTTCTACTAATCCAGAGCATATACAGCTGGACGTGAGGATCAAATGCAAATCCTTTTGAGCCAGTTTGAATCTTCAGATTGAATTGGTCACTTTACTGGTGGATGATATAAGGGAAATAAAGGGTATGAAAAGATGTGGAAACAGATGATTAGGCGCAAGGGGTGAAATTCTATTCTTTACTACAGTCAGTGAGTGTTCTGCTGTGTCCTTCACTGCAGTGTGAAATAAGTTGCAAGCATTTAGCCAAGTCTAGCAGGAATTACCAAGATTTTTAGCAAAAAATTGAAAAATATATGGAATAGAGTCACATGAAAACTTATTTGATGACTACTTATTTTTTTTTATAAAATAAAGTAGTCTTATAAAGCTTTTGCATAAAGCCTACTGTCTAACATCAAGCAACACCAATCTGAATGGTTTCATGCTTTGCATACAAATGTTCCCTTAATAAATTAATAAAACATAAATATACAGCCTAATTATGATTGACCCGAAAATGAACTGAATTTTGAATTAAAAAGAAATACTAAAAATCAGACTTCTTTCTTCAGTCTCAGCTTCACCCACAGGAAGGGGTAAGTTACACCCTTTAATGAACTGGGATCGGGGAGCAGATAGAGGGTGATATCTATGGTGTTCCATAAGACCACGTGAGAGCAGTTTTTAAAAATATAGCAGTTTCTACAAAAATTAGTCCACTTAAATCAATGGTATCCCAGATAAATGCAGAATGCAAAGGAATCAACTCGAGTCCAACACACAAGCTACACTCTTGACTTGGCACAGCATTGAACTATGACAGTATTATTCTGATTGCAGTGTGCATATCAAAATTTGATATAAAGAAGAAAAGAGAATGGAAGACTTGGCTCAGAATATTGCAGAAGGGATACTTGCTATAAAGAGCATGTGCATATCAGAAACAGGCAAAACAAATTAAGATAATCCTTGCTTGGGGCCTAGGCACATGTCTGTTAAAAGTGCATCAGCATAACGGGGAATGCAATCATCATGTTACTTTGGAGATCTGTAACTCCCTAGAAATTACTTCTACATAAGGGTCTCCTTCCCTCTGGGCACCCTGACAACCCAAATGACTGTCAGAGTCAGGTACCTCTGACAAAGGGGTGTGAAACATCAGTCTGCACCCTTTAGTAGTAATGGCTGCTGAAGCAAATCAATGCCAAAATGTGCTGCTTTCATGTACAAATAGTCAAAAGTTGCTCGACTCCCTCCTTTTTTCCCCCTCTGTGAACCAAGGTGTAGGCAAATTATGATACATTTTATGAAGATTTTTACTCGATACACTCTTTTGTTTTGCAATAATGCACAACTTTTCCATCACAAAATTAATTACTCTGTTCTGAGGTGCCAGAGCTTGAAAATACAAGCTTAAAAAAAGTCTGGTTTTATGTGGGTATGAAAGTTAGTATTTGGCTTTGGTAAAAAAAAAGAGGGTGATCTGCACAGACCTGCACATCTGTGTTTGCAAATGTCTAATTCATTTGAATAACTGTTTCAAAAATGTTCAATTTACAGCTGCTAATAGAACTTTGACTATCAAGGGCAAGCATCTTGCAAATGCATTTTTCTTCTAAGATGCACAAACATAATCTATGCATTTGGCAATTAATTTGGGCTCTGCATCAGACATTTCACAGATTGGAAATGCAAAACTCAGGAAAACAAATGAAATTAACCAAAAAATCCAACCAAGTTTAAGCCCAAGGCTGCTTCATGAGGCTTTCAAATAAACTTTAATCAAAGTATGAAGAGTAAAAAGAAAAGTAAGAGACAAAGCCTCAGTCTTCTCAACCCTACAACAAATAAGTACCCTTTGGAAGGTTGATTTTTCCCTGTTCTATGAAAGGAAAATAACTTTTTTCTTAATTGCGAATATGGATAGAACACAGAACATATTAAAAATTATCAGTAGAGCCATCAAATGAGTCGGGTTTGCATAAAGTCCGGAAGGGAAGATTTGTGATAAAAGCTGCCTTGGTGACTCTGTACTGTTTGAACAGTGCTGACACACAGGGAATGTAGCCATATTTCACTGTCCTCTTGCACAATACTAAAAAAAAAAAAAA
>VXBC01004318.1:214428-224662 GCA_013399945.1 Ploceus nigricollis
TGGTTGGTGTTTGAATGAAGTTATTTGGTATGGTTTTCTGGTAGTCTTTTTGGTCTTTTCTTTTTGATGTTAGTGAACAATTTGAATGACTGTTGAGTCAAGGATGGGACAAAAAGACTTCACAAGGTTCAGAAGGTGTGAAAGAATGTTTAATGAAAGCAGCACGTCTCTTTTATAATGTGACTCGCTAAGGTGAAATATGATTGGTCTCAGAGTAAAAACCTTTCACACTACTGGTGCACTATGAATACCACACTCTGGTAGAACATCTCTATAAACAACATGAACAGAAAGAGAGATTATAATTGTTTGAATTCTTTCTCCTAACTTTCCCAGGCCGAAGCCTGAGAAAATTCTCTGTTCTCTCTTCAGCTGAACTGAGAGCCTCCACATTTGAGCAGGTTCATGTCTTTTAGCAAGGTGCTATACAAGTAGCTCAGTATCCATGCATACACAGGATGACTTCTAAGTATTTGAAAAATCCTTGTAACAAAACTAAAATATTCTCTGGTGTCTACTTTTTCCTCTCGTAACAGACAATACCAAAACAGTATTTTCAGAGGTAGAGTTGATACTTTTACTGAAAGCCCATTCAAATGCTTCATAAAAGCTTTGAGTTCGGTTGCTGACAGACCAGATATTGGATGTTTCTCTTTCAGCTAAAAGACATCTTTCAGATGTAGTGTCAAAAGAACTCTTTAAAAGCAAGGTTTCTGTCACTTCCATTGTTCATTTCAGCATTCAATAGGCTGGATAAATGTTACAGAGTATAATGGACATGCCATTTATTAGCATTTAATGGGGAAAAATTGCATCTCCCATACTGTCTATAGTCAAATATTTTAGGAGAAAAGTAAAGTATTACTCAACAAAGAAAAAGACCTAATTTGTATCAAATTCATAACCTAGAACATCAAATATATTTCTGCAAAAATGATACCTTGTGTCACCTACGGAATTGGATTTGTCAGGTGCTGGACTAAGTCAGTTATATCATCCACAACACCACATACATCCTTCTTAGTAGCAAATAAATCTCCTACTGAATTGAATGTATCTCTAGTTGCAGAAGACCCACAATAAACTGATTGTGTTTCCATAGATGTTTGTCTGGATGTAGAGACAGTTGTGTTTGTAAGAGGTGTACATTCCTGATAAATTAAATGCTTGATATACGTCTGACGTAACATTTCCTGAAATGTCCATGTTAAGAACGGAACTGATTGTATGAGCAGCTGAAATTCGTGCATCAATGTACTACAGCACTCAGATCCACTTTCTTGGAGACACCAATCATGTGAATGGGGTGAAATCACTGGCAGAAAAAGTTTAGGTCAGCAACAGCTCTACAGCAAGGACTATTACTTATAGTTGACAGCATGGCTTTAGACATACAACAATTTGGCAGGGGGTTCAGGTGTGCAGAGAACAAGATTCATCAACATGAGAAAAAAAGACAGTAGAGGAGACAATCAGCTCTTTTTCATGTGTACTTGCTTTTGTCTGAATCTTTGATAAAAGACTTCTCCAGTTCTGCTGAGCTTGTCTCTACCTTAAATTTTGTGTCTTTCTTCATGATTCTGATTATGAGCTGGGCCGGGAAATGTTTCCAAACTTGTTACTTTCGTTGGACATCTGCATTTTTAGTAATCTGGAAAAGTGACATGCATTGGAAATGACTGTGTTTTATTTAGAAGGAAGCTTTCAGTACAAGAAGGGGAATAAAATCTGCTATCAGAAAAAAGTGCTTCCCTAGGAAAAATAACTAACAATGAGAATAATAATAATCTCTTTCCCTGAGGAGTTGGAATGGCATTTCCTCTGTACAGAACTGCAGGTGAGCTCTGCCCAGAGTAGAAATATTGTTGTAAACCAGTTTCAGGTGGAGTCATGCAGACAGGGAAGAATAGTAGGTCTCTGATGAATGCAATTAGTCTGCCAGAAGCTTGTGAATACAAACTGCAGTAAGTGAAGAAGAAAAGCTAAGGTAACAATTGGTATGGAGTGATATGCATGGGGTAGCCTTTACCAGCAATCAATGACATACGGTGTTTCCAGGGTGAGTATCTATAGAAAACTTTTAAGAAGCAATAATAGTAATTAGTGTTTTCTTAAAGAAGCAGCAAACCTGCCCATTATCACTGCCTAGCACAGGACATACAGTGTGAGTTTCATGAAATATAGATACTAAATAAAGGCATTCTTACTTCCTACCCTGGACATACAGCAGTTCAATTATTACTGCAAATCTTGAATATTGTCCTATTTATCTTTGTTAAGAATGGCAGGCTGGAAGACCAATAACCCTCTATTATATAAAGTCTATAACATCTTTTTCATTGTCTCTGATGTCCCACTGTTTTACCACCTAGCCTCCTGATTTGTCTGCAGATATTCAGCTGCATTTCACTCCCTATGCTGATGTAACTGGATGTGGTAAATTATTAGAGATTTCTTAATGAGATATTTAAGTTCTAGAAATATTTTTTTTTACTTCATTGTGAAATTTTTCACATGGAAAACAAATGAAGGGCTTTTTTAGAAAGCATTCAGGATAGATTTTGTTTCATAATCCTTGCAAAATCCATGATGCCATCACTCTTTCATTGTTATTTTTCTCAATTGAAAAGCTATTTATAGAAGGGTAGAAATAGTCCTGAAATTTGAGCAAAGATATTTGAAGATTATCCTAACATTTTCCATAATTTTCCATAATACCATCGCTAGGTTTGAACTCCATTTCTCAACAGGAAATGAAGAATATTCTTATTCTAGTTTGCGATATTCTTCTGAATTTTAAGGTGTGGTTATTTTAAGGAACAGTTGTTTTTTCCTTAAATCACCTTGTGCTGAAATCATTGATGCTTTAAAGTGGTGCAAATGGAATTTTTTATTTAACAGAGACCCTTCAAGATGTAACTGCTCTCCCAGTTTCAGCAGAGTTTTTCTTCTGTTCTTGCAAAATCTCATCTAATATAGTTTTTAATGTTCAAATTCTGCTGAGTTTGTAAGTAGCTGGTCACTCATGGGGACCACAGACGCATCAGGAGCTGCAATTTAGCTGGCTGCAATGTTTGTGATGCGTGTGACAGGCTACAAGCTCCTGCTACCCTTAACTCCATTTTTCAACCTTAATACAAATTAAAAAGAAGTGATGCTTTTATTGTTATAAGGAATATTCAGCTCCAACTCTAGAGCTTTCATTCAGGTCCAAAATCTGTTTCTAACTTCAAGGACAAAAGACTGCACTTGATAGTGCATCTGATCCAACACCAGGTGATGTTTTGCCTTGTATCACCAGAACTATGATACCAAGCACAAAAGAAATCAGTTCCCTTTTGAAATTTGAAATTAATCTCCTCTCTCATTGCCCTGATACCTGCATATATTGTTCATGAGATACAATTTTTCTCACAGTACTACTTTCCTACACAAGGTATCTCTACAAATAAAATAGGTTTTTCTACCCTGACCCAATTTTTCCCCAAATCCTACAAATTAAGATCTGGCTAAGCACCACACAGAAGTGGGAGAAGATTAAGGAGAGGATAAGCAAAATTAAAATATTATATTTGCACCTTCTATGACTATTATATATATATGCCAGTCACTGTACATTTTGTACATTGCACTGAGATTTTCAGTGCAGATAAACATTCTCATATACAGTTTTAAGTATTTAGGCTCATAAAATGGATACATACAAAGCCTTGGAATTTGACCTACTACAGATACTTTTGAAAATCAACATAAATTTTATAAACATAAAATATCAAACTTGTCCCTTAATTTTTGCCTAAATTTGCAAACTTATGAACAAAATAATATATTTAGAAGAATATTTTTAAGCTATTTAGTGATTAATTCACTATTATAAATTTCAACCTCTGATGTATTTAGTCTTTCAAAGTGATCTTTTATTATCTAATATATGTTCAGGTAACCATCCACGGGAAAAGACACTTTCTCTTTACAGACCTGTGTTATGCTGCTGATATTGGTGGCACATCAAATTAAAAACAGGGTCCGGACATTTTGATGTGTATTATCTAAGAAAGGGGATATAATTAAAAATCAATATTTCTCTAAAAAGAAGGGTAAAAATAATAGGTAAAAAAGGTTAAAGGCTTGGCCATACTCTAGATGTGGTTCATAACTAAATAATTTTCAGTTTAAAACCAACTGGGGGCAATTTCTTTAGAGGTGATTATAAGTTATGGGGAAGGTTTCTTTTTTTTTTTCTTAAATATTTATATATGACATCTTCATTCTATTTAAAATACAGATATTGTAATGCTTTTTAAATAGCACTTACCAATATATTCAGATTCAATATGACAAACTCATAAATACAAAATATGGTAATTGTAGGATGACTGCTAGATTTGTTTGTGCTAAACCCCTATTAAAAAAAAAAGAGCGAGAAAAGAGGAAGAACTATGAGATTTGGGAGGAATGGAAATTCTCTTTAACATAAGATGGACGAAAAGTCTCAGGACATGATGAATAATAAATTAGAAGGTTGAAGAGCAGGTCTAAAAGTGTGAGAGCGCAATTGAAAGAGAGTAAGAAAGAGAAATGCTATTACAATGACATCTGGATAATTTATGATACAGCTGCTTAGCCTCCAGAGGCAGGAAGCCATTGTTCTGAGAGCCATTAAAAATGACACAGGATAAAGCAAAACATTGTTTTTAATTAATGAAACCTGTACTGATTAAAACAAGAAATCAAAATTAATAAATTTAAAAAATTGGAAAGAAAGAAAAAAGGAAAACTACAGAAACTACAGAATAATATGACAGGCCAAATTCAAACATAAGCAGTGCCAAGAAAATTAATCACAGATTAGTTTTTCTGCTATAGGGAGATAAGAGAAATCAGTAAAAATATCCAGTGTCCCAATTAAAACAACAGAGAACCCTAGCATTTTTTGAGAAATGCATGTTTATCTTTTAAAATGTCTTTTTCTGGAGATATGTAACTAAAAGCATAAATAATTTGAAAGTTATATTATAAATCCACAGGACAGGCGTAGGCTTACTAACTACACATGAGACTCCAAGTATAATCTCGAAATTAGAACTCTCCCAAGTACCTATGGAAAAGAATAGCATTCAGTTGCTCTGTGGTACCTTCAGTGCATCTATTAGTCTTTCTGAGAAACAGAATATTAGGTTAGATGGCATTTTGCTGGGATTGAGATGATTTAAACAAGAATAATAAAGGGTATTCTAATTATTTTTTCTTTGGCATAATTTTCAACTGCATAAAATTCTCATGCAGAAGTTTGCATTTCTTAGCACAGTGATATCCACTCATCATTTATCACAAAATTCACCTTTGCTTTTTATTGCTTCCATCTTTCATTCATGAGGAAGGGAAAGAAAAAATGCTAATAATTTAACCTAAAGTCCTGTATACACAAACAACAGTATGAAAAAAAGCTATATCATAGGCTCATTTGAAATGACATCTGATTTTGTTCTATTTTCAAAAAAAAATATTATGTTATAAGAAAGCCAAGGACATGAAAATTTTAGAAAAAATGTCCTGCAGCAATCAAAATTGCTAGAAATTCATAGAATTAGGCTTACTATAATAATAATTTTAATACAAATGTAGCCCTATTTTCCAAAACACTGAAAAATAGCTGACCATCTCAATATAATCCAAAAACAAGGAGAAATACCTCCATAAGCTGAGGTCTCCTACAGTAATATGAATGACAATAAAATTGGCATTAACAATACATTCCTCTTCTAGTTTTAAATAGTAATTTATATTCCTTAATAAAGTAAGAAAGGAGGGCAAAACTTTTAGATGCAAAAGCATTTCTTTTATGAATGGACACATGTTGCTATAAGTCCATAAACTTAAATTTTTTCCACAAATATTTGTGACCCTGTAGTAACAAATTCAACTGAATGGAGATAAACTGTATTGCATTTATTTTCTTATCCAGGTTTACAAAGCACTAAAAGAGACAAAACACTTTTTCTAATCAAGCATCCAAATAGTTACTGCAAGTCACATCACCTCTAAAAAATACAAAGACAAAATCACGTTCAGTAATACAGTGAATTGTGGTATGACATGGTGAAATGACATTTATTTTAAAAAAAATGATTAGGCACAATTCTTCACTAAGACGTAATTATTTACACCAGGAAAAACATTGTTAAATACATGTGTGTTTTATACCTCTTTTGAGTGGGTATAAAATGGTTCTCCCTGCTATAAAAGGACACAAGCACGTTCATCTCTTCAACTCATTTCAGTAGGAACTTTGTCACTGGCTTTGACAGACATGCAGAATTATGTCCAAGACTCTCTGCATTTACCAAATGCAGATTTCCTCTGGCTAGACAGGGGTTTATGCTGCGGCAGAGTCCAAAGGAAAAGAATGATAGGTGGCTATATTTCACACTACCTAAATCCCCACATCTCCACAGCTGTTGCCTCATCCTGTGTGTCTTCTTAACAGAATGTTGGACAGTTTTACCAAAAAAATTTGGAAAATAATGCTGCTTGAGAACACTGTGTGGCCATCCTGTGGTGGCCACAAGGAGCCCTGTGCACCTGGCTACAGGTGCAACTGCATTTCCTTGTCTCCAGTGTGAAGACAAACATCGGTGCTGTGGAGGAATGAAAATGAACTATTGGATCTAGCAATTCTGCCCATCTTTGTGCAGGCTGAGCATTCCCCACCTGTAATTGTTCCTGTCTGGCTGCCCTGAAACCTCCAGGCTCCCATTCCTGCTTAGCCTTTCTGATGTTGACATTCTTCCTTCCTGGCTGGGCAGGTGCATGCTTACCCTGGACTTATCCTTGGAGGAAAAGCTGAATTGTCGTCATCTTTATTTCATTAGAACTGAGGCTTTCAAGAATTGCTTTTTTTCCCCAAATATTGCAGCTTATAATAATTTACAGCAAGTTTATGATGAGGAAGCCAAAAATTTTTAGGACTCATACATTATTTTCAAGCATCTAGCACTTCCAGTAGTAATAATATTTTTTAAAAAACCCTGAACAAAACACAAACAAAATTAAAAACCCCCACAAACACAAAACAAAGAACAAAAAAAAAAAACCCAAAACAAAACAAAACCCTCAAAAAAACCCAATTATATGTCTTACTGGTTCTATGAATTTAGTCTTGTTTCTTGTTAATGCTATGAATTCACTAAAGGAAGCCTTCCAGAACCTGATACATCACCTTGTGGCAAATTATAATTAGCACTGCATATTTACAATATGTGATTAGATACCAAGAGATTTCTCAAAGCTAGCATAAAAAGTTACAATGAAGGTGATAATGATGCTTTTGGAGAGATATTCCTTTGTTCATTTTAGCATACTCATAAATGTTTAAATAATATGAATTAGGCTTCCAAGCCAATTAATTTGTCTGTTTCTCATTTTCAGTGATGTATTTTAATTACACTTTCATGCCTCTAATCTTCAGAAAGGGAGGCAACACGCAATGATCACAAAACACAAAACCTGTTTAAGTCCAAAAGGATAATGGAAGAAATTCCACAGTTTTGTGCCTTAGTGTCATCCCATATAATTTCATAATATGGTGAAAGAAGTTTAAATCTTATACACTTTTGATTTAGTAGGGCATGCAAAACTCATAATGTGGGTGAAAGATGAATTTTGGTTCATCTTAAATGTTTCACACTAAATTTACTCCATGAATTAAAACCAATATGTGTTCATTTTTTATTACAATACAGAGGGTTAATTCATTTTTGGTCTAGAATACGTACTGAATGATAAAAATTAATTTCTCATTTTCAATTCTATTTACTTCTCACTGTTTAATCCTTTGTCTGTGTTTGGTCTTAAAATATGCTTAATGTTGAAGGCATACAACTACAGAATATTTTTGAGTTACTGAACCTTAAAGTGGAGAATGAGTACATGAGAAGTTTGATTATAAGGAAGGAAAGGGAAAGTGAAACTAACCATTCTTCTTCCTATCTTGAGACCTACCTACAATACCTACTTTGGTGAGTCCATTCTGAGGCAAATTCATCTATTTAAGATTTGAATTCATGGTAGTATAGGTAAGTAATTATAAAACATCTATTAAGGAGCAGTATTCTAGATTCGTCCTGTACATATCTACCTAATGCTCAAATATTTTCCCTCTCATCTACCTGCTTCATCTCTTCTCGACCATGATGTATTTCCCTTTAATGTTCTGTGAACAATTTCCTTCTGCAACAGAAATTGCATGCACAATTCCATATTTTACAATCTGAAGAATATTAGGTCAGATTGTAACATACACCTGTAAGCAGAACAAGGAAATGCTTCATTTGGTTTAAATTTTTTATATTTTAGACAAATCTTTCTTTTTTTTTCTTCTCCTGCAAAGTTTTGTTTCGGGGAATTTTGGAAGTGGAATATTTGGTCAAATTCCAGTCTTTTCTAATGTTTTTCCAAGATGTTAGTGACGTTACAAATAGGGTAGTAAGAAGAATTGCTCTCTTCTCTTCCTCAGAACTTAGATGGGGGAAGAATAAGGCAAATATTTAGGCTCCTTCAACCAAATACAAAAAAACAAGAGAAGCGAGTAAAAAAAAAAAGAATGAAAGGATGATGCAATCATGGACACTACCATGGTAAAATGGTAGGTTATTTTACTAACCTGTCAGCCTTCATCAGCACAAAAGTCACATTAAGTCAGAAATTGAGTAGAAGATTAAATATTTGTATTAAAGTTTTGCTTTTCAGGACTTTGAGTATATAAAAGTGCCTTTTAAAAGCATATATGTATTCTGTCTCCTTACTTTGCAGCCTTTTAACATCAGGAGAGTAAAGTGTCAGAATAACTGGACCTGGACAGACCTATGTAGTCCTGTTGTGATTTCACATGGCTATTGATTGACCTGTTGTCCTTGATGATCAGTCCTTTTAGTGTATTTTCTTTTCTGTTCATATGTGCCCTTTTTATGCTTTAGTTCAAAGTACCCCAAGTCAACAGATATTTGCTGCCAGCTAATCTGCATGCTTACCAGTTTATGAGCAGCTTGCTCATAATTAAACAGAAGAAATTCCTAAATTCCGTGATCACTGTGGGAGTGAAACCTAAACTGCACCCAGGTACACATTTTGCTTGCTCTAGCCTGTTGCTAGTTCTCTGCAAAACCAGTCTTTCCACTGGAAGTCTAGGCAAAAATTCAGGTGTTGTGGCTGTCCTCCTAATCTCTGTGTCTTTTGCTAGAGCACAGCCGTTCCTACTCTAAGAAACAGCTGTCATGTAGCTCAGCACCATGGATCTTTTTAAACCTTCTCTCTCCTCACTGTCAAGTTGAGATTTATGTTGCTTTCCTTCTGAATCCTGGAAAGCTGGGGAAGGAGGTGGAGAGAAGTAGAGCTGGTTCTGTGTAATTTCCTATGCTGAAGTTGGGTGCCCTGATGAAAGGCTGTCTTATTTACAGATTTATTAACCCATGGCTTCCTCCCTGCATCTTTCAGTGGTTCACTGCTTTGAATCTTTGCCAAGACAACAAACTCCATTCTTTTATTTCGGTCATGAAGTTGTGTTGCAGAAGTTCATGGGAGAGTGAATCTTATTCAGTAGTGGGATTCACTGGGACTAAATTTGCAGGGCAAGGTCATAGTTAATAAGGGAAAACCAAATAGGAAAAACAAAAAAGCAACTTCCCACCCCCAAAGCCAACAGATCTGCATTCATAGATTTCACATGAAAAAAACATGTTTAATTAACAGATGTTTTCAGATGCTCCACAGATTAAAGTACTCATTCTATAAATAAGATAAAGATGTAGGAAAATCATGGTTAAGAAATGGTACAATAGACAGGCCTTTTGTTTCAGATTTTGGTAGAAAAATGAAACTTCAGTCACTAGGGAGCCCAGAAAATATGTTAAATAAAATAAGACACCATAATCTATGTTCTAAATGTGGAGAGATTTTTTTTGCCCATTATCTTAAAATTCCAACATTTGTGAAGCTCTATCTGGACACTGCCATGATTTAAATAACAGTAGATAAACAGACTGAGACCTCAAAGCTATTTTTAAGAGCCATTTTCATAGCTATTTTCACGTAACTTTTTTATTTTTTTAACTTTTCAATAATGATCTGAAATTGGAACTGAATCTGATTTGAAAAAAATGCATCCTGTGTAAAAGTTACTAGATTTTTTTAAGCTTATTTTAAGAAAGTTCAGGATACCTCTGTGATTTCTACAATG
>VXBC01004318.1:232845-299842 GCA_013399945.1 Ploceus nigricollis
ATTTTTATAGAAATGAGGCTTTAGGATTAGCCAGCTCTCCCTTGTAAAAACCCTCTTTTGCCCCTTTCCAGTCACTCTCCCCTGACATTAGGGCCTAGTCATTCTGGGAGATTGTGTCTACATCCCAGATAGATTGGGATAATGTGAAGCTGCTCCTTTTATATCATAAAGCACTATGGATCTCACAGTCACCAGCAGTGAGAAAAGTCTGCATGAGTAAGACACAATTGAGACCTCTAAGTCTGGAAAATATTGACTTTTTCTTTTTTTTTTTTTTTTTTTTACAATCAATATATCGGTTACTAAACTTCATTTTGAGTGGGGTAGATGGTCTAAATATTGCCTCTGTCAGTCTCAAGAACTGTCCTGAACCATTGTAAATGAAGCACTAATCGTCTGGGGCCTGCTTTAACACCAGACTCAGTGACAGTTCACACTATCAAAGAGAATGCTGACCCATAAAGTCTAAAACTACTGCCTTAATGTGTCAAGCAATCTTTGGTATGTGTGTCATCTGTCAGACTTTCAGCTTCTCCTAGAGCTGGGTCAAAGTTTGCATTTGAACCCATATACTAATAACCCTGTGAGTTTACCAGGAGTACAGATCCTGCCAGATCTCTTTAATTGTAAGTCTTGTCTGTTTTACAGTTCTCTTCATCTCTTTTGTTACTGTCTTCTTACATAGCTCACTATTAGTATCTAAGGATGCTATGTCACATATAGGAGAGAGGCTCTTCTATAAATGATCAGGCTTATCTGCTGCAGTGTTGGGCACCAGCCCAGTTTTTGAGTTTAAAGTATTATGTAAATTCATTGCATGGACATCTATCAGAGAAATTATATTTTCAAAGACATAAGAGAATAGATTCTCTTTGTCTTTAAGAATGCACATGTAAGACAGGCATCACTAGTCACATTAAGTACTAACTGCAGCTTCAAATTTACAATGTAAGAATATCCTTTCACCATATATTATTATTCCACAAAATTTTATATGCAAAAAGTTAGAACTTAAGTGCAAGATAATGTTTGCCCTCTTCTTAGCTGTTTGATTGCCGACACTACCCAGAATTAAGTCACAGACAAGCATCACAGTGTGAGGATTCAGCAATGGCTGATTGCTCCAAGCACAGGTGGCACAGTGCATTCTAATGTGTGTTAGATGGATGTGGGTGTTACGTGGGTAAATGAAGAGGTCACTGAGATCCTGGAGGTCTGACACTCAGTCCAACAGATACATTTGCACTCTGGATGCTATCTACAAACTACATTTAAAACAACAGCCAGGTAGTATATTTTTTGTGGTGGAATTTGTTAACTTGACTTCTAGATGTGTCAAGGTCTACAGTGGTATTATCTGTCATTTTTATTGCCTTGCCTGCTAGATGCTTGTGCTAGAGAGACCATCAAGATGTACTGGCTGTAGTGTGCACCATCTTCTCGTTGTTGTAGTACTCTGAACCGCTGTGACCGTGTATTTTCCCTCTGTTCTGACACAGGTCACTGCTGTGAAAACACAATTTCAATTTCTAACAGATTTTATGTTATGCACGCTGTGAGAAATGAGAGAAATACCTTGAAACAGCAATATTCAGGGTATCTGCTGATGCCTCTGATGCACTGGTTACCCTTATGCCACTCATGCCACATCAACTCTATTTATCACATGCTAGTTGAATATAATATTAAGGTTGTCCAGAAACTGTATTCTCTCCTTCACTGCAGTGGGACATGAGTGTTCAATGAGGTGAAAAACAATGATAGGATAAAAATTTGCTTATTGGAATCTCACTGGAATAAATTTTGAAAACTAAGCCATGAATCTTAATTGCTGTTTTTCTAGCCTTGATTGTTCTGGAAGCTAGAAGGCCATAAAATAATCTTAAATATTCTCAATAAAACAATTGCTATTATTCTCAGTGCTTTTAACAGGGTTACTCACTGCTGATTGATTCTGCCTATTTGTGAGGGTGACTGAAAGAGTTTGAATTTTAAAAAAATAGCTTATTCTAATTCATAGAACATCTTTCACTCCTCCTAAATGTGTTCTATCTTTCTTTCTTCCCTTTAATCTATGACTGTTCACTGTTAAACTCAATCTAAAATAACTTCACCAAAGAAAAGCTCTACAAGCACCTTTCTTCTCCAAAACTTTCTACAGTTATGTCCCTCTCTCTTTGATTGAAAACTGGTAAAGTCCTTGGATTGCAAAGCACTTGGTAAGTGGAATCCTGTCAGAAGGAATGTTCTGACTGGCAGCAGATATTTGAAGTAAGTCCAGTGTGAGCTGAAAAGTTCAATTTTCTTGTATTCTTGAGCACAATACAAGAAAATGAAATTTTTTTTCTCCTCTGCATTTCATAAGTCTTGCATACCATCTTGCTTTATAAATGAATACACCTGTATAAAGTAATTTGTTGTTTTTACTGCTCTAGAGCTGTTTTTGTGGAACATGGTTTCTAAAGCAACCTTTCCGCTTTAACGATGTTTGCATAGCACTACTTTACAGCAGTTAGTAAAAGAGCGTGGTGCAGCTACAAGAGCTAAATATTTCTCCATCCCATTCAGGATATTCTCTACAGGTTTGGTTTTACATATTTTCTTAACCTCTGACTGGGATAAAATGATAGATATTTAATGACAGGAGAGCTCTCCTTGTAACTTGCCATAAATTTACTGCTGCAGATTTGCACTACAATAAAAAGTGCACTTTGCATTGAGGCATGAATGAAGTCATGTACAGACCAAAAAGGAAGGGGAATATGAATGTTAAATCTCTTCCCCCATTCCCCAAATGATGGTGTTGTTATTTCTTGAAGAGTGGTGAAGTTTAGGTGCTGTAAGGAGGGAATACACATTAAATTTTATTTAGACAATGATTCACAAAAGCCATCAATTTCAGGTGTAAAAACTGCATCAGATTTCTAACTATAAACCCATGAACCTGGCTGCAATCATTGAGTAAGAGGATTTTTTTATCCCAGTCTTCTATGTACCTGCAGAAATTGCAGATGTAAGTCTTGCTTTTGAGCAATCCAGCAGCTAAATGAGCAAAACGTGCCATTAGTCAGCTATACATTCATTTGTCTGTGGAAATTGCATGACTACTATTTATCACTATCTCATGCGACAATAGCAATTTTAACTCGTAATTCACCACAGGCTTTCCCATAGAAAAGCTCCTGTTTTCCTTCTCTTGGCAGTGTTTTAGATTGAGGTCATGTCTGCTGAAAAAGATATTCTCTATGACTTCGAGCTGATGGCTACTAAAGCTGTAAAGACCATAGGGTTCTCAAGTACAGACATATTTTTGCAGGGAACTCATTAATTAGCAATAATTATTTGTAGCCTGGATGAACAACCCTTTCCTGACTAGTTTCCATGGATGTGATTGTTTAAGCTACATCTTCACATTACTCTGCAGCAGTTTTCACAAGATCTTTTTCTTGTTTAGGCTGCCAGCCTCGAAGCTCACTCTGGTCTTTAACAGCTACGCTGAGTTTCCACCTGACAGCAGCATTAACAGAGACTTTCTGGGCACTTATATCATGACATACAACTGTGCAATTTCACTTCCAAGCACACAGCATTGCAACTTTGATTTGAAGACCGTGAGTTTTTGCAAGTATAGTTGAAGACCAGATTTGCCTTCCTGGCTTATCCTTGATGATGATGATGATGATGATTATGATAATGCTGGAAACATTGGAAAAACATGTAGTTAGAGTCATGACATTTCTCAAATAGTCATCCAGGAAGCAATTTGAGGCACAATGACTAAAAAAACCACTCTAGTGCCATCATAGAGCCTTTCCATTTTTTCAGTGAAGGGGCTTGCTTTAAAAACACTGCCTGCAAATCCAGCAGGGGATCCCCGCTTTATGAACAAACCATCTCTGTGCTCCCACCTTGTGTTTCCCATCTCTATGGTAACAGATGGGGGAAAAAACCTTAGGCATCTTGTTAATAGCTAACCAGCCAAAACTGAGTGGAATAATGATCACTTGTTTGCAGGCAAGGAAAATTCTCTGCTAAGTAGACATCAAAGATAATGCTGACCAAGATGGAAGTCAAGGAGAGATGCCTCTGCATCTGTGGCTCTGCCCTTTGGTACACCTATATAAATTTTGACTCTGAAGCTTTCCCAGTTATGTTCCTGATAAAATTGAGTATATTTCTTTAGTTTCTGATATACTTTCCTTGAAAGGATAAGATCAATCCTGGCAGGCAGTTCAATAAACATCTGAGGGGTGTTCTCCAAAAATCTGCCTCTAGTAACAATCCCCCATGACTTTCGGGCTTCTCACAAATCCAAGGATTTCTGCAGTGGTCTTGGTATTCATCTGGTGCTGCTCTGCTTCCTGAACTCTGGCTGCTCCTCATCACACTGTCTTCCAGGGCACATAAGGGCACTAAGTCTGATACAGGAAGAGAGCCAAGTACCTGGAAAGAGGATTCCAGTAGAAGGGATAGACTGCTTGAATTTTCTGAGCAGTAAATTTGTCAAAAATGGGACTGTAAATGGCATCACTTTAATAATTGGATTCAAAATGGTGCGTTTTGAAATTAGGAAAGTGCCAAGTTAATTACAAAACAAAACCCAAACCCAAACAACTCATTTAACTTTTTCTATATAAGAAAAAAAGATTAAAAATACGATAACTCCTTTTTTCCTTTACACAGGATTTTATATGGAACAATATATGTTGGTACTGCATGGTGATGATTTTTAATGCTGAGAAAAACTAATATTTTTGCGCCTCTTCTCTAGGGATAAGGAAATAGGTTCCATTGTAGAGGGTCCAATAAAGAAGGAAGTGATGTGTTGATGTATAAAAATGCAAGTGCGAAGAAAGGAAAAGCAAAGACTGCCCAGATAAGAGTGATGTGCCCAGAGCCCTAAACATGGTCACTACCGGTTGCTATTCAGGACTGACAGTCAAGGTTACCTCAACAGCTATTAGGATCTTCTGGTGAATATAGATGATGCTGAAGTACTGTTGTTTACTGACAGTCTGACAGGTTTCAAGGATAAAATACAAAGTGCAACTGATGAAGTCAACTGACAGGGACACCTCAATTTCCTTGTCTTTAATTTTTTTCTAATGTGTCGTGATCTGCAAAGTAATATTGACGCTACAGTAGTTCCTAAAATAGATGCCATTATGTTCATTAGATGCTTCACATCTGGATATCACAACCAGTGTCTGTTGTAAGTAGCGGGGGGGAGGGAAGTAATTTTAATCTTTTCTGGGTTTTCTTGATTAGATATCTTAAACTTCATAAGCATTTATTTAATTCCTATTAGCATTTAACAGTCAAATGCCCTCAATGGAGAAAAATTACCCTAGAGGCAGCACAGAAATTGATAGTTATTCTGTGATAGATCTTCTCTCTGACAAGGACTTAAATATTGAAATTCTAATTTATTTATTGTACAGGAAGATGACATTTTATCCCTCCAACCATTTGACAGGAAGATACTATAATTATGCTTTTCCCTGGTTTCCCATTTTCCCTTCTGTATCTTCTTGAGAGATTATAAGAGAGATTATAAGAGACTCCCAAACAGGTTTGCCCTTACAGCAACACATTTTTAGTAATCAATGCATGTGCAGTGACTGGTTCTTTCTAGATCATTTCTTCAAGCTGAAATTTTTTTTGCCTTCACACACTGTTATGGAGATGACAGATGGCAATGTGTTTGTTAGGAAAAGTGGAGGTGACTTTAATGCACTCTCTATACATCTCTATGCTTGCTCTATTATTAAGCTCTGATTTGTTCTGAAAGAGAGCACAAAAGGTAGTCACTGTATCAGAACATTATCTTGCAAAATAGGAATAGTAGAAGTATTTCATGTAGTTGTGGCTTGTTTGTGTAATTTTCTCTAGGAAGATTATTATTACATGTTGCAGTCAGAAACTGAGGACAAGGAAACAGAACCAGCTTGTGGCAGCTACATCATGTGTGCAGCTATTCATTTATTCTGTACGAGATTTTTCATAATATTGGTAGTGACTTATAATGTGAGCAGTGTGTCACATGCTCTGAAAAAGCTGTGCTGTCTTATCAGTCCCTAAAGACAGCTAACTGCAAACCACTTCTAATATTTTGACATTAACTTGAAATGCCAGCCTTACACATTAGCCTGGTCACTGGAGCTGTCACGCATGACTTACTAGCATTTCTGAAAACAAAACTAAAAGCCAAGTAAGAATTTGGAAGAAGACTGGCAAGAAATGACTGGACTTTAAACATGAATTTTGTAGGGACAGGAGTAAGCATCAGGAAGGTGGAATACAAATGTGTGGACACTGGGGAAGTGTTCAAGCTGTCTCCCAGCTCTTGCACACAGCCTGCAGTGAGCACTGAGGGTCCTGGCAGGGCATTCAAATGTTTTTTAAAGAGCAGGGTTAGCTCTTTGCTGCCATAGAGAAGAGGGGGGTTGCAGGTTTCTCTACTTTCTCACTGTATTCCTGTAGCAGCAGTGGGGAAAAAGGGGCCCCCTCTCCAGACCCTTAGGGGAATTAGTTCCTTAATTAGGAACTAGTCCCAGTTTGGAACCTTGTTCCACAGCCCCTGCACTGCTTCTGCTAATGCCTCTCACCCAGCAGCAAAGATAGACCAAGGAAATGCTTGGTTGCTTGGCTGAACGGTGTAGAGGCAGGGTAACCCAGAGTGTGGCAGTCAGGCGCTTCTCCGAGTGTGCCTTGGCTTTTGGGTTAAATTAGCCTGGGGAGTAAACCTGGTCATTTTGAGCCATATAGGCGATGGGGCCTCTCAGATGGACCAGAAAGCACTTGCAGGGTTCTCATGGCCTGGCATGGGAGAAAAAGGTTTCTCAAACTTTTTAAGTCAGGGAATTGCATTTAGTGGTCTCTCAGGATTTCCCAGTGATCTTCACAGCTTGTGCTTCCTGGGCCAGTAGTGCAACGTCTATTCTGTGTCAGTTTTGATCTAGAATGAGTTTTGTTTTCTTTTCTTTTATAAGGAAATTGATATTTTTGAAGACGACAAGTTGAGAAGCTTATGTAAAAGGTCTGTAAAAAGGTTTATATGAGAGGAAGATGAAGATGGTAGAGAAGAAAAAAATACATTGTTCTTAAAAGTTCAGTTCTGCTTTGCTTACAAACTCCTGCCTTTTGATATTATTAATAGGAGCTTTGAATATGCAAAGGTCAGGAGTTCCGTAGCTACAGGTTTGTATCTACAAGCACCCAAAGAACTAGGAGTTAGTGGCTGTGTAGCAAATAACAAAAAATGAAACTATATTCCTCTGTTTTGACAGAAATGCTGCGATTAAATGAGAATACTTTGTGTCTTCATACCCTGAGAACCCTGAAATATGAAGTTACTTATCAGTGGTGTAAAAAATGGAAAAAAAAAAAAACAACAAATAAAGAGCCAAATTGCCAGTGCTATGCTTTGACATTTTGAAATGGGTAACATCATGATTCTTTTGGGTTTTTTTGGCATTTAATTGTTTCTCAGTAATTTAGGATAAGTACTGATAAACTGCAGAAGAGAGTATCTCAAAAACGTTTTGTTGATGTTCATATGTTCTGCAACTGTCCAGATTTTTGTTATATGTACCTATTTAATCTTTTTTGTCTGTTGAAACCAAATGTACATACTCTGGAATGACTCAAAATCTTAATACAGCATTGAAGACCAACACAACAGAGTAGCTCTTCATGAGATTGTGATATGAAGGGTGCTGATCAGTTAAAGCAAGATGCAAATAATTGTGTTCTGGACAGAAATGAAGACCCTGATCCTGAGTCTTCTGAGTCTTTGTTTTCTTTGGTTCTGGGATGGTTTTTTTGGTTTGTTTTGTTGCAAATAAGAAAGGTTTGTCGGTCAGGCTTTTCTCAATGCTACAATTGTGCGTAGACTATTTTTCTTGTTGGTGAAATTGAGTATATTCATGAGTTTTTAAACTGGCATATATGTATATGATGAGTAGGACCAATTTTTTATGGTTATAGAACTGCCAAAATTCTGTGCCAGAGTAAAGGGAGAAATCTACACAGAGATGTTACAAATACATACTCACTTGATGTAAAACCTATTTTTTAAGGTGTGCACACCCCTTAAGCAAGTAAAACAGGCATTAAGCCCTTTTTAGATGAAGATAAGGGGGTTTTTTTGGCAATTATAATTTATTAAAGTCATATAAGAAAATATTTTTAGTGTCATAAATATGAAATATCAAATACATTAAAGCAACAAAATCAAAGTTACACATGAAATTGTATGTGATTTTGATTTTATGTGAGTGGAGATCTAGGACTCCTTCTGACTGTTTTGACAGAAATAATTTAATATTTCTTAATTGGGGAAATGTCAAATATTTCACTAATATTTTCAGGAGCATCTCCTTGATTTAAGAGCCCAGAAACTTTTTTTAAATATAGTTTAAAATTTTGCCTCAGAGTACCATTAGTTGAAATTGAGTGCCAAAGTATATAATTTTAAATATAATGGTAAACACTAAAAAGAATCCCAAAAACTTTCCTCCAGGCTCAAATTATATTAATTGTCTTAAATTCTGCTAAATATGAAGTCTTACAAAGGACATAAATAGGTACAAATCTTATTTCTGTGTTTGCAGTTTAATAAACTAACTGAGAAATGGCATGTCAGTGCAGGGGAACACTGGTGGCAAACAACCTGGAAACCATTTTTATATAGTTCTTTTTGTTAACTTTATTTGATTGCAGTTGTCTCCAACTTGGCTGCCAAGTGAAGCTAAGAAAGTAAACAACGGAGAACAGACCAAAGTTTAAAATAACTCTAATTATGTTAAAATAGCACAAATATCTATTGATGTTCAATCATGAATGAAATTGCTCTTCAAATAATAAGAGAAACTTACAAATCTAAAAGGCATTTTCCTACCATTATGGTGAAATTTGATAAGGTTTTCCTGGAAATTTGTTTTCCAAGTATGTTTGGATGTGGAGCCCAGCAATAATGCATATTAAAGAGTAATTTATATTTTGTTGCATTTGCAAGCCAGAAAACCAGATCAATGGAGACTGCCACCCCGTGTGTGTGCACACACATGCATGTGACTGTTTTGTATGTGCTGCTTACAACATCCCACTTTTGCGAGTCTCTGTCTGAGGCAGATTTGCTGCAAGGCTTCTGCCATGCTTGAAAGCTTGTCATGCTACAGATCACTCAAACTAAGAATCAGCATTGTCTTAACCATGCTGCCAGAAGATAGGCAGAAAAAATTTCTTGTTGGTTGAGTCAGCATAGTATTTTTACTGCAGTGCGGAAGCGTGTTTTCCAGGCTTCAGCTAAGTATCCTCTGTGATTCTGCTTTTCTCAAAATGCAGTTGCCTGCAGCATGTGTGCATTATTGCCATGAAGACCCTGAAAACAGCACCTGCACTTCCTCACTTATCAAGTAAATTTTTTTTGTGAGACATAATGTCTATGATAGGAGTTTCACTTTTTTTTGCATCTATTACCTGATGTGAACTCAGTAGCACATGTTGTTATTGCACTATTGATGAGAAAACTCTGTAACAAAGAACACTATATACACATCAATTAATAAAAATAGTTAACTTAAAGTTTTCTGTTTTGGAGCTATGCCTATCTCTCTTATATAAGAGTGATGGTGCCCTGGCAGTCATGTTTTCTACTGGCTATCATTTTAGGAAAACCTGTAGGCAGCAAGATATCTGGGTCAGGAAATACCATTTTGTCTGTTGGGCAGTGTGACTCAAATTAATTTCTGACTCTAAGCATTTGGAAAAGTAATCGGTTTTCTTGAGGACCTTTTTACTCTGGTGTGAGGACCTGAGACACCTCAGTTTAATTGCCCAAGGTTAGAGAAATTCATTTGCCTTCATGGTTGTTTAAAAATACAAATAATCTCATTCTTTCCCCAGAAAAAATTAGCTCCTCTCTTAGCGTTATACACACACAGGTTTTTGTGACCTATCATTTGCAACCTTATCCCTTTGCTGCTCAAATATGCCTTGAATATTTGGCACTCAGATGACTGTAATTTCTTCTGCAATCTCTTTCCAATTCCCTTTAACCTCACACAATGTTTTTCAGTGGTAGAATTATCAGAATGCCTTTTCCCACTGCATAAGTCTTGTACTTATAGTCACTTATACTTTTTAGTCTACAAAGAAAATGTAAACACCTCTCCAGTGCAATGTCAAGCTTGCTTAACAGCTTAGAAGAAATCCAAAGAGACATTTAGCAGAAAATGTAATGAAGCATATATGTGTACATACAGAAATTGTTGAAATAATTTTAATTTTATATTCCAATTTTTTTTTGTTTGGTAGTGTGAGGAGATATTTTGAATTTTTGTGACCAGGCTTTGGTAGTGGGGGAGATACAGGGTTGGCTTTTGTAAGAAGCTTCCAGAAGTTCCCCCCATGTCTGACAGAGCCAATAGCAGACAGCTCCCAGATGAATAGGATAACATATTTAAGAAGGGGGAAGTCACCTATGCAACTACAGCTGGAGAGAGGCATGTGAGAGAGGAATATGTGAGAGGAACAGCCTAAAGTCAATAAAGACACCAAAGTCAGTGAAGAAGGATGGGAAGGAGATGATCCAGGTGCCACAGTAGAAAGTCCCCTGCAGAAGCTGGAGGACCCCACACCAGAGAAGCTGGTTGCCCAAATGAGGCGATGACCCCTTAGGAATTCCACACTGGAACAGGCTCCTGGATGGACCAGTGGCCCCATGGAGGGAGCACACACAAGAGCAGGTTTGCTGGCAGGACCTTTGACCCCATCAGGGATCCACCTCTGCAGCAGTTTGTTTCTGAAGGATTGAACCCCATGGAAGAGACCCATGCTGAGCTATTTCATGAAGAACTGCAGCCCATCGGGAGGATTCCTGTGGGAGAAGTTTGTGGAGGACTGTTTCCTGTGGGAGGNCCACACCAGAGAAGCTGGTTGCCCAAATGAGGCGATGACCCCTTAGGAATTCCACACTGGAACAGGCTCCTGGAAGGACCAGTGGCCCCATGGAGGGAGCACACACAAGAGCAGGTTTGCTGGCAGGACCTTTGACCCCATCAGGGATCCACCTCTGGAGCAGTTTGTTTCTGAAGGATTGAACCCCATGGAAGAGACCCATGCTGGAGTATTTCATGAAGAACTGCAGCCCATCGGGAGGATTCCTGTGGGAGAAGTTTGTGGAGGACTGTTTCCTGTGGGAGGGAGCCCAAGCTGGTGCAGGGGAAAAGTGTGAGTTGTCGTTCCCTGAGGAGAAAGGAGTAGCAGAGGCAAGGGGTGATGAATTGACTACAACCCCCATTCCCCATCCCTCTGAGCTGCTACAGGGGAGGAGGGAGGGAAAACACAAATACAGGATGGGCAAGGAATGGATTAAGAGCAGCTTTTAGGAGGAAGACTGAAGGATGTTGGTTAATGAGAAGTTCAACATGACTCAGCAATGTGTGCCAACCTCATCCTGGGCTCCATCCAAAGCAGCATGGCCAGCAGGGTGAGGGAGGGGATTCTGCCCCTCTGCTCTACTCTCATGAGACCCCACCTGCAGTATTGCAGCCAGCTCTGGGGTCCCCTGAATAAGGACATGGATCCCTTGGAGAAAGTCCAGAAAATTAACTGCATCTCAGACAGACCCAGTCCTGGAGAAATACAAAGTTCAGACTTCAGTGAAAACATACTTTTTCATAAGTTCAAATGTGATGACATGTGGGTGTTATGCTAATTTTAATTTCTATTGAAGATTTTTTTTTTCTTTTCTTGTTTTTAAATTCAATTTTTTACTAAATATTATTATTTGGACTGATTATATCATAGATAAGGTTTTCATACCAAACTGTACTACAAACTGAAGTTGATAAGATTATCTTGGACTTAAAAACACACTTTCCCTTAGGAAATAATAAGAAGGTGATAAAAACCTTATGAAACTAGTGGAAAAAAGCAGAATGTGCTTTCATTGAAGTAGACAAAAATGTAGAAAGAAAAAGGTGATTTTTTTAAAGTTGTTGCTAATTTTGAAATTATAGCTCATACTTGGGGTTCACGTGGCAAGATTTCTATTTTACTGGTTTATTGTTTTAATTGTAATTTTCAATAGTAAAGATTCTCTGTCACAATCTATTTCTCATGTAAAAATAGAAGAATTGTACCGTGTTTGTACTAAATAAATATATCCAATTGAAGAGCCTTTTCTGCCTGGACAGATTTCATTCAGAGGAATGCCAGCATAAAATCTCATAGGTCTTGGAAGATGGGATACCTTGAAATTTGCTCTTTGTGTTTTGAATTTTTATCAGAGTATACTCTAGCTTTAATTTAATAATATGACATTTCTGGAATTAGATGGGGGGATGATAGATTCCAGATGTGACAGGTTTCAGTTTTTGTATTATGTTAGTTTTTTAAAAACATATTGAGAAATAAAAGAGCTGAATCTTTGACAAGAAAGTGATACATAGACACACATGGAATTGTTCTCAGTCCCCATTTCCCTCTCCTTTTTCCTTTCCAGGTGAGATAACCCAACCAGCGTTTGTCCCCTTACTTTCTTGCTTCTCTGTTGTAAAAAGATGGTGGGAGGAAGTGCACACATAGCTTTGGTCTTCCATCCACAGGTGAAGAACTGACAAGAAGGAAGGCTGTAGGTAAAGGACATTCCAGTAAGATTTGGACCAGATGCCCAGACAACCATTTTACAGCATGACATAATTGCCAGAAAAGCAAGCAAAACTGTTCATACCATTCAAGTCAGGGACAGGAGTTTTTACTGGTATTCATGAGATATATTTTCATCCTGAATATAGTACAAATTTCATATTTATATTTGGAACAGAAAAACAAAATTGTAATTAAAATAAATTGATTATTTCCAAAACCCATTCCCTCCATTTCAGCTCACCATAGGAGGGAAGTGTCACTGTGCTGTTTTTGCCTTTAGCTCAAAACTTCTAATAATGTACATATTTTGGGAAGTAATTTTTAGGTTGTAACAGGAATTTTTCAAGTTTCTAACACATTGCAAAAAACCTTAATGATAATGAATATAAAATTTCATCAGCAAATATATGTTAAGTCATTTTATTGCTAAACAATTTTTTGTTCTTTTTCTCATAAATAGCAGATGGCGGCTTTGTGCATGAAACCCACAATTAAACTTTTGTTTGAGAGTGAAAGTTTCTATGTGAGCACATGAGCTTCTGCCTGAGCTTCTCATTGCTTCTGGATACTGATATTAATATGGAAGACTGCAGCATCCAGAACACAAGACCATATTCAAGTTGGAATTTACTACTTCCTTTCCATTGTACTTGCTCTTTGCACATACATGGGACATCTAATTTGCTGTGTCTGCAAAAAAAGTAAAATTTTTTTGAACCTTGAGGTGAAAAATTGGTAAGATAATAACCTGCTGTCATAATAAAACTGTTGTATTCTTGATTAAGTTGAGTTTGAAAATTAGAAGATCATCCTATGGAAAGCTCTATAGCAGCTGTCAGCAGAATCTCTTGGGGTGGCTTAGAGGGTCTGTTATTGATCTCCAGGCATGATCTGCTTAATGCTATTAGAATTAAAGTAATGAAGAAATCTGGCTTTAGAAATATTAATATTTCAGGTAAGATTGAAGGAAAATACTGCTATTCTTATCCATGATCTATTATTCCTGAATGTGATAGGCAACAGGTGTCTGATCAAATAATCACTGAAAGAGCAAGAGATAGATTCTTTGATCAAGTCTAAAATATATGAGTACATTTTCAATAGTAGGAAAGAATAGAAAGTTATTATTGAATAGCTGTTTATTCTTCCCTTTATCCTCAAGAAAGTTTGGTACAATGAGTTCTTGATTACAGTGGGAATATAGACTGAGTCAAAGAGAATATTTAGTGAAAGAAATTGATGTGCAGAGCTGTGTCTCTTTGATGTGGAAGTGGCTTGGCAATTCAAATTAGAGGCATGCAAAGCTTTGGGGTAAGTGTATTCTGTCTAAACCCACTAATCATCCAACTCACCACTATAAATTGCTCCAGACCTTGAAGGCTAATCATCTAAGTGTTATATTTTTTTTGTCAAGAGAATAAAAAAGAGGTTTCAGAGGGCAGCTGATCCCATAATCTACTGCGAGTCTCATGGACCTGATTTGAAAATCTTTCAAGAGCACTTGTAATTTCCAGCTACTTCTGCAGTGGTCATGGGTGGTCAGGGTGCATGAATTCTCTCTGGAAGCTTCCTCACTTGCTGGTGAAAACATGCTCTGCATTTCAGATATACAAACTATGTACATTTGAATAGCACATCTTTGAGATTTTTATACTCTGCAATTAAAATCTGCTTCAAACTCACTGTCCGTGCCCCAGCTTCAGGAAAAACCAATGACAGCATTTTGTCAAAGGGCTATTTTTATTTCCTTTATACTCTTATAAAAAAGCCACACACACCCGCAGACATTCACACAAAGCCCCAACAAAACATACAACCAAACAAAATCCCCAAAGCCCATCAATGAATCAAACAAAAAGTTCCCACCAACCCAAAACAATTGAGCAAAAAAACCCACCAAACCAAAAACCCCCATCCCCACCCCTCAAAACCTCAATACAACTGTACGCTTCAAGTTTTGTTGCATTTCAATGACAGTACCATTGACTTGGTTTTCCTTGTTCTTAATTTATTAATGCTTGATAGAAGTGTTTACTAAATATTCCAATATCCATGGTGTCAATTTTCAGCCTTTTTCTTTTTTTTTTTTTTTTAGATAAAAGCTACTAAAAAAGAAGTTTTCAGAAGAAAGTGAATGTGTGTTTTCTTGTTAACTGTATTTTTAGCAGCAAATCATTTAGCATAGAGACAGAACAGTAAGAAGCAGGACTTTCACACTTTTGCCTCCTAATAGTATTCACATTGTTTAGAGATTAATACCTTACTTAGGTAGATATTGAAAGCAGCAAAATCTGCTACCTGCCTTCTATATTCTAAATCAAATTGATGCTTTTAACAAGATTAATTCTGAATATGGAGCTTTGCTGATTCAGTTAAAGCTCTGAAAGAAAGGATTGTCACTAATTTGATTGACTTTAGACTCACACATACACACAAAAAAGACTTTAAGCATCCTCAGAATGTATCATTGATGGAGAACCTTGCTCTTTAACTACAGATATATAATCCCTGACACTATCAGAATGTGTTACTCCTCAGCAGAAGGATAATTTTAGCCAAATGAAAAAATAATCTTTAGTGCAGAAAATGAGCTGTCTTCTAGCATAGGAAGGTATGTAGCCTTTTATTCAAGAATATATAGACTCCTCTGCTCCCAAACATAGCACATCAGTGTTAGCACTGCCTTGCAACATCATACCTTTCCAGCTCCTGGTAGGAATCACCACCAGCCTTTTCACAGTACTTTTCACAGACAACCTCTATGAAAAACAGGAAAAAAGTCCCTTTTGCTTTTAGCCAGAAAATAAGCTTTCAAGAACACTAGCTCTAGCTCAAATTTGTATGCACACACACATCTGTGTCTGGGAGCAGGAAGACTGATGGTAGCAGAAGCAGCAGAAGGCTGTGCCTGTGAGTCACTTTTATGTGTAGCCCAAGAAGGACCAAATGATATTGAATTAAAATGATCAGTTACTACAATGAACACAACTGTAATTAGGTAGATGTTAATAACAAGGTGATAAAGAAGTGTAAGTGTACATGTGTGTATATATGTGCATGTGTGTATGTATTTTATTACTATTATGCAAGCCTTGACAGGGGTGGAAAGTATGAAAAGGGTTGCCCATTTTAGGTTAGCTACAGAGTTAATCTTAAACTGATAAAGAAACCACAGCTATGGTGGCCTCTCATGCACATGAGGGCATGGAAAGGATTGTCACAAAGCTAGTTGCAGCAGTTCTTCAAATCTTCCTGCACTTCTCTTTTTTTTTTTTTCCCTAGGTTATGCAGAGAAGTAGAAGTAATTTGTCCCTCCTGACGTCAGGGTATTATGTGATTTCTTATGGGGAAAGATGTCTATATCTGAGAGGACCATCCTTGCCTGATAAAGAACATTAGGGTTTTGATGAAAGAATTTCAATTGCTCTTCTCTTCAAGAAACAAAATTAATAATTGGTTTCAATCTGGGCTTTGAAACACATTGAGACTGCTAAGAAGGAGCACAGAACCACTGAACCCTTCAACACTTTCCAGACCTGATTCTAGCTAACATCAGTTCTAACAGAGCCATCCTGTTAGATGGGCTCATGATATTTTCACTTCATTCTTTTTTCTTTTGTATAAATATATGTGTGTGTGTATGTCATATATGTATGTGTGTGTGATATATATATGTACAGCTATAGACAGATGATATAGATGATATAGATAAAGATTTTTTTTTTTTTTTTTTGGCAGCTGGGTTGCAAGCATCTCAGGTGCCACACCGTGAGCTCTTACCCCAGCCTTACTGCCCACCCCCCTGAGTGACGCGCGGTGCACAGGAGCGGTTTGCATCTCCGACCCGCTTTGCTCTCAACATTGAGACCTTGTTACACTTTGGAGGCTCCGCCTGCTGCCTCTGGTGGCCATCTGATCCTAACCATCCCAGAGCTGCTTTTCCAGGGAGCCTGGCACGGGGACTGAAGATATAACTTTGGTAACGAAAGATGGGGGTATTTTAATTAAAATGCTCCGTGGTTATTTTGATCATAAGAAACAGCAAGGGAAGAAATGAACAGAAAATGAAGTCTAAATATTCCCTGAAGCCTGGAGACAGGGAGTTTTTATTCCATTGTAGTTAGATTTTGCCTATCTTCTGTTAATGTGGGGAAAACTTTGCTGAAAATCTGGCAGCATAACTTACTAAGGAGAAAAAAAAAAACTCTGAATGAAGGACTCCAGCTGTCTAGTCAGAGCTGGTTATCGAGCTGGGTCCTCTAAAAAAGCTTCACTGAAGTAGCATGTTTTATTGAAGTTAAGCCTACAAAAATAGCTCATCGAGGTTAACACTGTGGGATTTATTCCCAAACCTATCTGAGTGCTCCACTTCAGCCTTCCAATTACTGCAGAAAGATGAGATGAACAACAGAAAATACTCATGGTGTAAGATAAGGTGGCCAACAACATAAAGGTATCAATGTTTTGCATCTAGCTTCAGCAGCTAATCATGTTTCTTCATCCAAGTCCTTTCAACTAATGTGGAGCCAGAGCACCAACACAGTCATCGCTTGTTCTACAGTGAGTCACTGGAAGCACTTCTTGGTGGGCTGTAAATCCTCTTGTTATTGTATGATATAATGTGTTATCCCCACATTATATCATATAATAAAAAGAAACAGATTAGAAAGTGAAACATGATGCTGAAGTCACATTTGTCTCTTTTCCTTTCCCCATGAACCAAATTCTCTGAAATAGTGTGGAAGAGGCTACAAGGAAGCATGTCAATAACCATCAGATTTCTCTGGGTTTACCATGATGTGACCAGAAGAATGAATTCGGCAGTAGAGAGAGCAAGATAGATTACATATGTGTTAACACTGGCATAAAAATCACATGCACGCACAAATATAATTTTCTAATTTCTTAAATATTTTATTATTAAACTGTCAATAACTTCTGTACACTGAAATTCAAGACACACAGATATAAGGATTATCTTGTTGCAACAAATTAACTACTTATTTTTAGCACAGATAAAATGATTCCAGAAAATCATAATAACATCAGGTCCAACACAACCTTTGTCAGGACTAATGTTTTTCTTATTTACTTATTTTTTCCAACAGCAACAGATTTTTTTAACTAGCTAACTTCTTCTTTCTCTGGCTTAGCAGGTTTTGCTCACCTCTAGGACTTAGCGTTCTACTTTTAGAATAGTTATTTTCTTATAAAAGAAGTAGGCACTTGAAAGGCCTGCTGCTGGATTTCAACATAAAACTTTGGTGGTAGGGCCAGCAGATGAGATGAAGTCTATGACCTTCAAAGTTGATCTGCAACACAAGGTACACTGGAAACACAAGGGATCAGAGGTCATACTTGAAAATCAGCAGCAGGATAGCCATGGAGCTGGTGATTTGATCATGCTGAGCTGAGATCCTGATGCCAGGTAGGATTAAAGAAGCTTAAGAGCTGTACTGAATTGAGTCAGACAATGGTAGTTTTCAAGGATTCTGGATGGCTGAAGATTAACAAATGTCAGAGCAGTGAGGACACCCCGTATCTGCTACTACAGTCTGCATGGAAATATGAAGTCATGCGAGTGAGGGTGCCTTCTTGGTGCTGACTAAAAGCCTCTCTGTGCTGGGATCTCACAAGGCATGATGTTGCCCTCCCTGCTTTTGTACTGCTGTTCCAAAAACATGTACCAGCTGCCATTCCCTTGGTTTGTCCAAGATGTCTCTGACTTTGGCTACTGCCTGCAGAAGCAGTGTTGTATGTGGGTGAACACCTCTGGTATGATCTCCCAGTTTCCAGTTGCTCAGGTATTTCTGACCTGGCTGAAATGACCTGACAAGTGGCATCTGGGCAGCCACTTGTCTTAGGCTACAATGTAAAGTGTAACCAAAAGTATATATTCTATTACCATCTTCATAAGCTGTTAAAAACAGGTGGGGCAGTGTTCTTTATCTCTTCCATGACCCATCCCTCATAACTCTGGGGGGATATCTTCTGTTAATGGGCCATTGAGTCTCACTACATGACTGATAAAACTACATCATGCCATTGTGAGATGCTCTGCCCAGGGGAGGAACCAAGCATTCCTATAATCTGAGGATTGGAACACCACAAGCAGCACTGGATTCCAGGGGAGAAAAGCTAATCACCACTTGGCCTCCAGAAAAGGGCCAAACTTCACTACGAGTTAATTTGACCAAATCTTCTTTACACTTCAACCAAATCTCATTCATCACTCCAACAGGACTGCAGAGACCATTTAATCGGACTGCTACCATCACCCTGACCAACAGGATGTCAGGTTATATCCTGACTCTGTCAGTTTAAGCCAGTGTTTCTGTATTATTGCCTTTATTTTAATTTTCTTATTAAATTGTAATTCTGACTTGGGATCTCCCACTGGTTTGCTTTCAAACTAGTACACCACTAATGACCTAGTCTTCATTAATTTATCCCTGTTCTAGTTTTTCAACTCCTGATTTGGTCAGCCTTCATGTATTGCATTGCAAAGAGTTACACAGCTTGGTTGTCCTTTTCACAAATGTAGTTTCTCTGATGCCATGAGAGGCTACCTAGAAGAGAGGCTAGACAGTGTTAGGAATAAAGTAGGTATTTATTAAAAAGGCCTTCAAGGTATACATCTTGGGCAGTACAAAAGCCTGGCCAAGGCTACACCAAAGATGCACGCCGGGTCACACGTTTTCACACTTTGATAAGTTTTGGTCCATTTGCATATTGGGGTTAATTGTCCAATTACAGCTTCAGGTTATGAAGTCCCATCCTCCCAGATTGCTGTCCTTAATTCGCAGCTGTTTATACTTTTTGCACCTGAAGCTGCAACAGTGTCTTTGGTTCTCAGGCTGGAAAAGGAGAGTTTTGTTTGGTCTAACAAAACTATGAGGAGAACTTGCTAACACTTTATATGAAGTCCAGAGTTATATACTAATGCAGTACAGAATCTGGAAAATATGAAAGCTAAAACTTAAGGCATCAGTTTCACTCAATATTGAAAAATACAAAGCAAAGAAAACAATACTGATATTTGTTTAGAGTCAAATGGATTTTCGTATGAATAAACTACAACAAAAGTTTTAGATTTTAATTCACTCTTTCACGGGAATGATGCATAATATTAAAGGTTGATGGGTTCATAACACATGAACAAATATCTCTCTAGTGCCAAGTTGCAATTTTTTAAATTAAAAAATCCAGGTGCTTTCACTCTCTGAAGTAATTCCATTGAAACCAATGCTATGAAATACCATGTTAACAAAAAATTAGAATACCTGTCCATCTTCTGTATTTTGTATTGCTCTGTGATTCCAGCCAGTACTTATATAAGGGCAGTAATAGCTTTTACTGCACCTTAAAAAAATTAGATCGCCACATATGTGGATTCTTTTTCCTCTGTAGATCTCAAAGAAGTTTTGAGATTATTTTGTTAAATACTTAATATTTTTCTGCCTTTATGGACAGACTTGAACTCTTTGGGACTAGAGAGGCCACCAAAGCAAACAGAGCTTTATCTTTTCACACAAATCCTTTAAGAAAGTCTTCTGCTTCTCTGTTGCAATACCAAGAATTTTTTGAATCTGTGCTAGTTTACCTACTGCTTTAGAAATTTATGTTGGAAGCAAGAGAAGAGGTAGCACAAAAGATCTTGCAGTTTTCTCCTGTTTTGCTCTTCACTATAAGCCTCTTCACTTGTTAAATCATGATGGAAGGAGGAATGGAGAAAGTTTTCTACAGAAGGGAGAAAGGATTTTCAACACATGCTTTCACTGGAACTATAACTATGCCAGACTGCAAAAAGAAAAAAACAGTTATCCATTTTTTATTCCAAAGCCCAAAGGTCACACACTGCAGCAAACCTGGGAATTGAGTCTGAGTCTTCCAACCACACATCTTCTGCTTTAATCATAAGAATTTCTTTTGTGTCCCCCGGGGCTCTCAGTTTCTAAGTTTAAATTATACATGAAAATTCATATGAAATCTCAGTGGGTTTAATCTTTTAGTACTATAAAAATTTGAACCTGCTTTCCATATGTCTCTTTCATAGATATTTTGGAGTCTAGTCTCTCACTGTATATATTTCAATAGCAAGTAGAAATCATGTACTGTTAAATAGTACAAGCAAGCTGCTCACCCCTTTTATTTCTATTGAGATATTTAAGCTCCAATACCTAAGTGTGTCAGTTTAAAGACAAGCAGCTGCTTAACTGCTCTGCTGAGTCAGACCTTGGTGGCATTCAAGGATTACCCCAACTGTTTTCAAATAATCGTGCCAGGTCTGACAGCCTGTGACTCAACCAGGCACAGCAATGGGAACCCTGTGACCCACTTTTGATTCCGCAGTGGCCACACTCCAAGACCATCATACCACAACTTTTCTCTTTTTCCTTGGACAGACACATGTCATCAGAAATTTTCTGATGAGAAATTAACATTCTTCCTAATCTTATTCTAACTAAAAATTTCATTTGTAACTGTGTTCCTGGGAAGTCATAACTGAAGTTTTGTAGTTGACATATTACGCAATGGAAAGCAGTTCAGACTGATGAGGTACCTTTAAATACAAAAGTACTTCAGAAGGACAGAGCATAGTTAAAATCACCCTGAAGTACAAGTCTAGAGTCTCTGTAAGTGCTGAGGAGATGAAAAGTAATAGCTTGGAAGCATTGAGGCCAATGACTGGCCAATTTTACATCAGAAATAGTAAGACATGAAGCCAATGACGTGGTAAGTCTCTAGAGACTACACAGAGAAAGAGCATTTCAATATCCACCTTGCTGTTTTTCCAAAAATGCTAAAAGTATTTAAAATAAACTTTAAAAGAAAACAAACAAACAAACAAACAAAAAGCCACAAAACCCAAACACACATTTCACAGCCCTCCAAAAAACCCCACAAAACCACCACAAAAACTTTCTGAAAAATTTCACAGTTTCAATTTTATGTCCTGCTGAACTGAGTGTAACAAGGATTTTACCTTTAAAGGTATCCATCTGAACATATGTTTACTAGGTCCTTAGTAAGGTTGTGGTAAATGTTCTCTGTGAAATTTGTGGTTATGCAAATGTAGTTATTTGCTATGCATGAAGCACTTTCTCCCAATGATAACTTCAAATCAGGGACAATTTGGCAGTTTGTACACACAAACATGCATGTGAATGTGGCAGGATTCAGGCAGAATTGATACATTACCTGTACTGTTGCTTGTCAGTGTGGATTTTTCAGAGCAAACATCATGGAAATGAGTGTAAATGTCAAATCACAGAACGACACTAGAGCAGTTTAAACTAAAAACATATTTCAAAAAACATGACACTGGTTTGTATCAATTCATGTGTCTTTCAGAGAATAAAATGATGAAATACAGGTGTTATAAAAAATCTGAAATTATTTGCTTTCTTTAAATTGCAGTTTGAATTCCTTTTCTATGATACTTTTTTTTGTTTTCAGCTATACCATTTGATAGAAAAATAGTTACCTTCTGCACTAAATGAGCAGTTGAATTCCTGTTTATGCACTTTTAAGATGTCTAAACTGACACACGCAGGATATTCAGCATTTAAAGGCAGTTCATGCTCTGTGTAACTGCATAAATACATGAAATTCAAGATCTCCCTACACTGCCTTCAACTTTGCCATGAACTAATTGGCCCATTACAAGCCTTTTAACAGCAGTTGTGAGGAGATTTTGAGACGTTGCATTTTAAAACCAGAACGTTTCCTTTGGTGCTTTCTCATTCAGGGCTTGTGTAGGTGTCAGGCCTGTTCAGAGGGAGCATAACTTATGCAAAATCTGCGTCTATGTGAGACAGAAGATTTTACTTTTATGTCCAAATTTGATGCAAAATGGTGTAAAGCTGCCTGAGTGTGACATTAAGATGTCTAACTAGAAATGACAATTGGTAGCTAAGTTTTTGGGGAAGCTGGCTCATGCTCTGGTACCTCACACTCAGCAGAATTTGAGGAAATATTATCTTTTGAAATATAGCAAATAAGCCAATATTTGACAGAAAACTTGATATAAAAGACTGGTCCAAACTATCCCTGATTTAATTTTTGTTTTAATGTTTTAAATTCTGTTACCTTCTCTGCACTTTGGCAACTATATGAATCAACAATTTGGCCTATGAACTTACTTTTGAAGGGATGACCATTACAGTACTGAGAGATCACTACACTGAATATGCACAAAGAGATCCAAATAGCTTCCATATCCCATCATTTGAGTCTTCCTGCCATTATCATGTACATTACCCCCTTACCCACTTTCTCAAAGTTTTGAATATATAAAAACATATTTTGAATACTTTACTGACTCTTTTTTTTCAAAATGAGGTCAGATTTCATATTCACATATGCATATGTTATTTAAAATAAAATATGCAGACTTTTCTCCTAGGTTCATATTTTTCATTATACACTGACTAAATAGTCTGTTTTCTACTTTAAGTTACTTTTCAATAGGAAAAATAATAATAGTTAGATGCAACATATATTTTTAAATGATCAGTAGAGCCATGCATAGGTACACTCTTGTGAATACAGGCAAGGATGAAGAAGTGGCTGCCCTCTTCCTTTCATGTGTTTATTAGATCAGCTGCACTGCTACCTGACTTCATATAGAGGCCAACTGTTCTGGCAGCTCAGCCTTAAATCTGTGTCTTGATAGAACCATTTTCATTTGGTTACAGGAGGGAGCACGTTAAAAAACTATGTCTGTTTCAAGAAATATAGAAAATTAGCTAATACATTTATTATTTGAGGATTTATTTGACAGTGCCTGACATGTGACACTTCTGAAATCATCCTAGCAAGTTGCTGCTGGGAAAAAATGCTGATCTGGAAAGTCTATTTATATTAAGCTGCAAATTTTCTAGATTCTTAAGACTAAATAACCTGGTTTACATGAGTTATAAAGTGGAACCAAACTATTTCTGAAGAAAAAATGGTCTTGAGAAGATCACAGTATTGCTTGAAACGTCTTTTGTTTCAAGGTACAGGCAAAGACAGGCCAGCCTTTATCAGTAATGGTGTGAAACAAGTACATAAAAGATTATGAAAAACTTTCCTTTTAAGTCTCTTTTGGAGGTGAACACTGACCAGATGTGATCTAGTCTTGGTCAATTCTAAGATGGCAGTCACAGCCATTGGTATTTTTCCTTATATCTTCCCAAGAAAGACTCTTGTGTATGATGGTCACAAGGTATAAAAGTGATGGGGAGGAGAATCAGCTTTTGCCTTCTTGATTGTAGGATTCAACCTTGAAAAAAGTCTTGAAAAAAACAAACTTGAAAGCCAGAAATACAAAAACAACAACAACAAAAAAAACCGCTTCTAAATTTGCATCTTAATGCATCTCATGATTTTTAATCCAACACCGGAACTCCAGGGAGAAAATCAGGCCCCAATGGCACACTGACATTTTCAGGGAGAGGCAAAAGAGAATATACTCAAGGAAACTTGTTTAACATAATTTGGAAGCTCACTGATCAAGAAGAGAGTAGGATTTTTTTCTATTCCTTGACCACTTATTTACTGAGTATTAAAAATGGGATGTAATATCCTTTAATTCTCTGCATGTTATGCACTCACACACTGATAAATGATGTGACATTTGGAGCTGGTGCTAAGTCCTTCATAATACAACAGACCTTTGAGTTCTTGGGGCAGTGTTCTTCCAAGGGTCTCTTTGATTATCTTTCTGTCACTGTCTAAGTTGACAGAGCTGCAAATGTTATTGCTAGTCATAAAATTATCCAACCGCAATATCTGTCTACACGACCTGCAGTGGCTGTAAATGCCACAAATTGATTATGCACTGTGGAAAGAAGACTTATCCTTTCATTCCTTCTAACTTTATTGCCCTTAATTTAATTAACTGTTGCTACATGCTACAAGTTAAAAAGAGAGGCTAATATGTTCCTATTGTATAGCTCCAGACCCAGAGCATCTCTGGCAAGTCTCTTTTGGCTCCTAACCTTTTCATATAGGGAGAAAAGACTTGGACTGGTGATTTAGTAGTGTTGTTCAGAACTATTTCCACATGAGGCTCCGTAATCATCCTTGAAATGTTATTTTTTGTAATAATTGCATCTATGCCATTTAATGACAAAAGAGACAGTAAGATCTTATGTGCGTCTTATAGCCAACCTGAGGAACAATGGCAGTATGTGAATTGCTGCTACATTTGGTCACTAGAAGGAGAAAAATATTGAAACATACTAACAGGTATTGATCATACTAATTGGTTGATCTGGATCCATTCAAACAGATTCCTGAATATGTTTATAACTGTGCTTGTATGTTTAAAAAATAAAAAAGCAGTCATTTCTCCAAGGTTAGTACATCAGGTACCCTGTGGCAATGAACTTTGTATCTCCTTGTGAATAAGAGATGTCACAAAGAGCTGGGCTGGAGAGCCTTGCTTAAGAAAACAGATGCAGGAAACTGCTCCTAAGACCCTTCTTCTGCCCAAGTGTACCTTTTCCCTCATGCATCCACTGTCCCAGTCTTCAATTGTATGTGATCCAACCCCTGAAAGCCTGTACTTTTGAGGTACACCTTTCCTGGGAGATTCTCTAGAAATTATAAAATAGAGAAATAGAGATTTTCTGTAAAGAGATATTATTACCTCAGTATCTGTGGTACTCCCACAGCGTTTTCTATTCAGAGGACCAGTGCAGAGGTAATATTACCCATTCACCACAAAGTTTTGAAGGGATCTGCTCTAGCTCAGTATTTCTTACCATCAGAACATTGCAGCTGCCTACTTACTGGCATTGTTTTTTTTTTTTTCCCCTGTATAAAGTGTATTTCAGTAGTAAACATAACAGAGTGCATTAGTATTGACTTCACTGCATTTTTTAAATTACAGAGAAACTAAAATTTTGTTACTGCATATTATCAAAAAGTTTTTCCTCTCCCCTCAGGAACAAGCCACTCCTGACTTGGGGAAGAGTTCCACCTACGACATCTCTGAACCTGTTCCTCCAGCAGAGAGGGAAGGGCTTAAAGAATTCACAGAACCAACCTAGCCCAAATATGATTAGCCTCTAAAGAACATGAAACCTCAGCAGGCTATACGCATAGGCTGTTTAGCAGCTAAAGGTAGGCAAAATGTTAAGTGCAGCAGGATAAATGAGGTGATCTGACAGAAATTTCTCACCAAGAAAACCAAACTGTAAGATCCCTGCCATTTCTGTCAGGAGTAACAGAGTACTCCTAATATGTCACCAGGTAATCAGCAGGTAATTGGAAATGCTTTTTCATCCCAGATTTACAAGTATGTTTCCAGTAAAACAGAATTAACAAGACTAAACATATATGTATGAACAGTTAATGATGTTTTCTGGGTGGATTATGTGTACAGACAATTTTCACAGAATAATAGAAACATTTAGGTTGGAAAAGACCTCTAAGATCATTGAGTCCAACCTTTGACTGATCATCTACTTTGTTAAATAGACCATGGCACTAAATCCCATGTCCAGTTGTGTGGTGGACACCTTCAGGGAGAGTGAATTCCCCACCTCTCTGGGCGGCCCTTTCCAATGTTTAACTACCCTTTCCTTGCACAAATTCCTCCTTTTTTCCAGCCTAAGCCTCCCCTGGTGCAGTTTGAGGCTCTATTCTCTTGTCCGGTTACTAGTTGCCTGGGAAAATGTTGACCTTCACCTCACTACAGCCTCCTCTCTGGTAGATGTAAGGAGAGATATAAGGTCACCCTGAGCCTCCTTTTCTCCAATCTTACCAACTCCAGCTCCCTCAGCTGCTTCTCATAGGACTTACTGTCCAGACCCTTCACCAGCTCCATTGTTCTTCTCTGCACATGCTCCAGCACCTCAAAGTCTTTCTTGAATTATGGGGCCCGAAACTGAACATAGGACTCTAGGTGTGGCCTCAACAGTGCTGAGTACAGGGGGACAATGACTAGCAGCAATAGTCCTGCTGGCCACACTACTCCTGATACAAGCCAGGATGCCCTTGGCCTTCTTGGCCACCCGGGAACACACTGGCTAGTATTAACCTGGCTGTTTACCACCATCCCCAGGTTGTTCTCCTCTGGGCAGCTTTCCAACCACTCTGCCCCCAGCCTGTAGTAACAAGGGCTCTTGTTACCCAAGTGCAGGACCTGCCACTTGGTCTTGTTGAACCTTGTTGTTGGCCTTGGCCCATCAATCCAACCTAAGGATGTTAAATCAGTGCAAAACATTTTGAAAAAAAGTCCCATGCGGGGTGAGAACTCGTGTAAGTGTTCATGGTTTTCATGAACTGTATGTGGTCATATTAAGATATGTTGTCGTAGGTGAATTCCATTGAGCTAATTCCATTGGGATAACTGGCTGTGGCAGATTCCTTATTCTGTTACACAGGACTACCTGTCATTAGACTCCAGTACAATGGAGCTGCATTAGTTACCTGTTTCTTCTGAAGGTTCAGATTTCAGATATGAGCCCTGAACGTGAATTAGCTGTCCTCTAGGAAAGTCCTCACAAAAGTTTTCAGATAAGAAGCCTCTAAGATCCTTGCTGAATGCAGCCGCTCTGAGAACAATCAAAAGAACGAACAATATATCTTCAGAATTCAATTCTCTGGGCTGTCCATTTGGATGCTGGGCATACAAAAATGCCTTCAAGGTAGGAATTGCAATTACAGAGCTAACAAGCCCCAGTGTACAACCTGTTCAGGGAGTGCTGCAAGATTTTAAGTAATAGAAGTTCAAAATCAAAGTTATTATCCCATCATTATCCACACGATAATGTTCCCTTGACAACAATAAGCCAAGACTTTTTAAAAGACTGTGCCTAGAGTAATATAAACAGGACACTTTTATGCATATACAAAAGTGATATCCACAGAAAGGAATTAAAAAGCAACAGAAATATACATTTGAATCACACTCTGTCTTTCATAACAATTTAAAAATTTTACTTCAAATGTGGTTTGTGTAACTGAAAAGTAACAATGCGACTGTTCAGTGAAATTTAAGTTGAACATATCACATTTTTCATGTAAACTTTTAGAAATTCAAATTACAGAAGAACCTTCTTAGGTATACACAAAACATGTGAGTTAGGGATTAGATGCTTGTCTGGTCTTATTGGATGAGAATTTTACCTTTACAGATTGGCACCACTAGCCTGCCCCCACTTTTCACAGTTAATTGTGCTGCTAGAGAAATATATATGGACTTATGTTGCTCCTGTATATAAAGTAGCTATGCAAGGTATTTCTGGACGCACAGCGTCATTTACTTTTTTGGTGGGTTTTTATTATTTTTTATTTAGTATTTAGTTAGGTGTTGGCATCAAATTTGATAGTTACTAAGGTGGGGACAGTTCAATTTGACATGAGGAACTCATAGTAAGACAGCTGATAGCAGGGGACGAAGGACTGCTTAATTTTCAGGAATCTATTTAACTGAATATTTTGGTCTTCAAGCCTGAGAGATGCATGTTCAAGGGAGGAAGAGATCGATTCGTTATGATAATCTCAATCATTTTAAGAGAAATAGCAACAGAACCAGGATCTAAAACTGTGGCATAGGGACAAAGAAGACTGAAAGGAGAAATGCACTGTGTGTCTTGATACATGCAATTACATCCCAACAACACCATGGAGGTTTCAGTGTGATAAATTGTATTCATCACCTGCTATTGATTGTTTCTCCTCTCCTCAGTTCACTAATTCATCTCAGCCATGATCACTTTCAACCTTTCAAACTCTAGGTCAGCTTTCCAGGGCCATGCATAGAGGTAGTATTAGCAGTAAAATCAAAACAAACACATGAAAATTCAATTTTATTTCAGTTAGGAGGTAAAGATTGTGGGTTTCGCACTATTTTGAGCTTTCAAGAAAGTGTGTAATGGACAACAGAAAGTTGGATGCACTACTAAGAGTAGTGGAGTGTTTGCCTGAATTTGGAAGGGAGGAAAGAAAGACTGTTTAGCCACAGTTCAGATAAATAAAGGTGATTTGGACTGTTCTTCAGACAGGGGATGCATAGGAAAAGAAATGTCTTTCTGTGATTCTCTAGCTTGTTGCCTCTTTTTTTCTCAAAGTTGTACAGTATAGCTGTAGGAGACCATAGCTTCTGCCCTCATTCAAACAACCTTCATTGCAAAAGCCAAAAAGCAACCCTCCTTACTCATTGTGGATTCAGGAAACCAGTCTCCAGGCTGCATTTCATGAAGGTCACTTCCCAGGAGTTGGGATTACTTTAGTCCCATACATGGTTTCACAGAATCACAATATCACAAAATAAATTGATTTGGGGGGGACCCATGAGGATCATGGAGTCCAACTCCTGGCCCTGCACAGCACCATTGTCAAGCATCACACCATGTGCCCAAGAGCATTGCCCGAGTCCTTCTTGAACTCTGTCAGGCTTGGTGCTGTGACCACTTCCCTGGGGAGCTTGTTCCAGTGCTCAACCACCCTCTGGGTGAAGAACTGTTTTCTAATATCCAGCCTAAACCTCCTCTGACATACCTTCAGGTCATTCATGCAAGTTCTGTCACTGGTCACCACAAAGAAGAGATTAGTGTCTGCCTCTCCTCTTCCCCCGATAAGGAAGTGTTTGGCGCTTGAGCTTCTAAATTATTTTGTTGGAATCACTGAAGCACTGTCGACAGCGGTACTTCTGTAGGGTCTTTCATCTTTGCTGTAGGCAGGGTCAGATTCTTCCCACTAGTACAAATCTCTGCCTTGGCCACTTCAAAGCCTGTTCTGAGCATGATCTCAGGGCCAGAGGAGTTTGATGTGTAGACAAGCATTTTCATGTAAAAGATGTTTGCACCTCTCCACTACCCATGAGCAAGGGCCAGAAGAATGCCTTAATTAGTCAGGTTGGAGTAAGGATTATGGATAGAGTTCATAGAACTCAGCATTTCAGTTTGTTATTTGGATCAAAGGTTGTGAACTAAGCCAGTTTATTGGATCAAGATTTCTGTACCAACACTCATCTTCAAGACACATATATGCTTCCTGTTGAGGTTGGCCGACTTTCAAATGGATCCAACTGAATCAATACAATGAATGGTGAGCCCCTGGGTGAGACCCCTGGCTTCAGGTAGCAGGAGGGAAAAGCTTACATAAGAAGGACCTCTCCTGCAATGTGCATCCCCTCTGTATGTGTCAGTAGCAGCAAGCATGACCTTCCTAGACCTGTAGAGTAATTGAAGAGGGAGAGTAAGGTTACTTTTCAGCCTTCTTAGCAGTCTCCTAGGGCAGCCTGCTATCCTAGACAGTTTTCTGCTTGTCTTCATCAAGAATGGGACTTCAGTAATCTGTCTGTGATCTGAGCAATCTACGTGTGGCTTGGTAAAGTGTTTAAAATATGCAGCTAGTACTGAAGATTTGAGCAGTGTTTTCATGGATTTTAAGGACTGGTCAGAATGGTAAAGGTAACCATGTGAATTAACCCTTCACTGGAGCAGCGCCAAAATAGCAGACTGAAAAATAACTTGAAAATAAAATTAAAAGGAATTCCATTGGCACAAAATGTGACTAAATACACTAGAATCGGACTCAGAATAAAATGCTGCCTCTGGATAACTTTCAGAACTGCCTGAAAGAGTAGATTCAAATTAAACAGGAAAGTACAGAAGTAGCCACAAACTCAAGGACTTTGCATGGCCGTAAATTGAAGCATAAACAGAATTCAGGAGAGATCTTTAAGTGAAAAATTTTAAACACACAGAACAACTTATCCATGTGAGAGAAACTTGTGTAGCATGTTTACAGCTTCCAATATTAATTATTACATTTACAACTCCCATTTATATTCAGGCATTTCTTTTAGTTATATGAAATGGGGGGAAATGTATTTACACTACAAAGGAAAATCTATTAAATCTCTTTAACAATATAGATCCTCTTTTAGTAAAGGAGTAAATATTATTTCAAGTAATTTTTAACTATGCATTTCTGATCTTTGTGAGCTTTGAACACTAAACTACAACCTGGAAAATTAATTTTCAGTGGAATTGAACTTAATTCCTCTTTAGGCTGACACACCTTTGCAAAAAGGCCCGTGGGTTTTTATTGTTGCAATTTAGCAATATTTTTGTTGCTATTTTTTTTAAACTCTAATTCTCAGTAGGATATGTAATTTATTGCATGCAGCAGATTAATCACCATGCCTCAAGAAATTACTCATAGCTTAAGTATCCAGTATGACTTGATTTGATTCCCAAACAAAAAGGAAAAATTATTGTAATCCTTCTCTCCCTTCTTGCTGTGCCATTCAAATGACAATTTAAAGTCAAGTCTTTATTATTCCAGTCACTTAATTCCCAATAGGAGTTAAAGAATGAAATGGAAAAGGGAAGTTTAGGAGCAAAGTTATTTGTTTTAATTAGACACATATCTAGACCACTTAAGTTGGATTTCTTCAATTTTATGTCAGCTGCCATTAAGAAACAAATAAAGAGAATAGGGCAAGCACTTAGCACAACTTAAAAAGCCAAATAAAATTGTAAGTGAAAAGGAAACGGAACTGCTATAAAATGTGGTCTTTCTGCGTCTGGGCTAATTGTGAGCTCTTCCCCAGCGGCTAGCTCCACTCACAACTCCCGAAAGAACCACCAGAGTGGACCTGGCANACAAATAAAGAGAATAGGGCAAGCACTTAGCACAACTTAAAAAGCCAAATAAAATTGTAAGTGAAAAGGAAATGGAACTGCTATAAAACACTATTAAGGAAATGTACTTTGACAGCCCCAAGAGCCAAATTTCCACCAAGAAACACACTCCTAGAAACCAAGACCAGAAACCACAAACAAACAAAATGAAGGAAAACCCAAGCCCTTCAACTTCCCACAGATGGCAAGGCAGCCATTATATCAAAACATGTTCTTTCTACAAACTGCAAGCACCACAAACTAAGAAGGCCATAAAATCACAGCAGCATAATATTTATGCAATTTTACGATTATAGATAACCTTAGCAGGATTGTTTGTTTCATTCAGTATTGTAGCAATGTAATCAGTAAACAGGAGAAAACTTACACAGATTTATTCAGACTAAGGAGACAAAGGACAATACAGTAGTGAATGTCTAATAAAGATTTTTCATAAAAATATCATAAGACTTCAAATATATTTTTATGCTACATTATATAACATAACTATTATTCAGGAAAAACTAATAGAAGCATAAAAAGATATAGATATATTTTAAAGATGAAGAAACTGAAAGATTATGTAAAAGCAAGGGCACACTTATTAAGAAGTTAAAAATTCATTTATGTTAAGTGTATTATAAGCAGACAAAAATTCTGAAGAGTTCAACAAAAGATCTTTAAAAAGCCTCATTATGTGGCAATCTTAGGGCATCAGGAGAAAATCTTAATCATATTGCATCTGCTTTTGAGCCTTCTCACCCAAGGTAAGAGATTTAGTCACCTTTATAGACTATATTCAAGATGGCCTACCAAGAAATGACCACAGAACCCTGTACTATCATATTTTGTCCTTGACATTTTCAAGTAAAGACCATTATCCTGAACTTTACCTAGTCTAAAGAAAGTTAAGTAGCGATGTATTTCTACTTGGTATATTTTTATCACATCCAATACAGGAATTTTATCTCCTTGCCCTAAATTGTTCTATTCGTAGCCTTTTTGGAGTATATTTCTTTCCCTGAGAATGAAGACAGCTTGGTAGGTTGAGGAGTTGGCATGACAGAAACTGAATGTTAGCACCAATAATTATAATTGAAAGGTGTTACTTCGATGACAGTTTTCCACTTTCAAGGAGGAAAAATCAATCCTGTGACCAGCTGTTTCATTCTGAAACATGGTCTTCATATTTTCACTTATATTTGGATACTGGAGCATGAGAACTGCAAGCCAATCTCAGTTCTATCAAAAAAGACAGAGATAATTCCAAAAAGTTTTTTGGTAGTGAGGAATATAGGAATATTCATTTTTCAAACGGAATGAAAAACTGAATATTTTTTTGGTAAAAATGTGATTTTTAATTGTTTTTTTTTAATTCTCATTGTATGGAACAGTAGTACAGTGTCTCTACGGAACACCTCCCTGAATTTTAATTTTAAACATTATTCAAAGGAAAATCCACTTTTGGGATGTTTCATTTTAGTTCATGTTAAATTTCTTGAATAATTAGGACCAATGTCAACAACTTCTACTCTCTGTTCTGTTTACAAGAGCACAATCAAAACTGGAGTCTAGAATTATCATACGGACCCTTTGCTAATTTTCATAGCAGACTTTTTGTAGGGAGGTAGCATATAGGCCAAAAGATATTTCATTCCTTCTATGGGGTTTACAGCATCCATAATTGCAACTTACAAAATTATAGGTCAACATGCATTTCAAGAAGTTCTTGGAGTGCCTTTGAAAAAAAAGCGTGAACCTTGGATGTTCATTTAATGTTTTAGAACTAGGGTTCTGAGAAAGAAATATGTGTTCAGTTTCTATATATTCTCACTAGGGAGAGGAATATGCATAAATAATATAAATAAATAGAAAGCGGCAAATTACATATGTATTTGCATTAATTTAATTGTGTATTTTTATTAGTAATAAATAAATTTTTATTTGTTTGTCTAAACACATAGAATAATATAGATTAACAATAAGAAATTTGAATAAAGCTCGAAAGAGAAAAAGGGATTTTCATAGTAACTTTCCACAGGAATTGTGCTAAGTTTCTTTGACCCAGATTCTCATTCCCCTGAATTGACTGTAAATGTGATATGCTTACATATCATGGTCTAAGCCCACTTTGCCTCGATTTTTCATCCTCTGCACAAAAAAATATTGAATCAATTGTGTCCTTTCATATACAGTTTTAAAGACAAAGATATTTTTATGGATGGCCCACTAAAATTTTCAGATGCTTTAATGAAAGAAAGGAGTATGTTGGTTAGTAAATGTTCTGTAACTATTCATGTTTGACAGGCCGAAGTACTGTCAATCAGAAGTGAGTTCTTTTTTAATACAACTCAGGTTTCAACTACTTGATTTGGCTTGGAGACCTTTATTGAACGTGAAAATGCCGAGTACTTCGTGCTTTTGCAATGGATTGACAAATTTGGTATTCCAGCAACAATATGGGCCCCAGTGAAGTGGGAAGGAGAAAAATGGAGTTTGGTTTTACCTATGTTTTTCTGTACAATATAACTGATAATTCTAAACGAATAATTAAAATTAAATCTGTATGTCTCTAAAGCAGTAAGTCACTGGAAGTGACTATCTACTTTCTTTAGGCTGCTTGAAGAATTTTGTCTTAAATTTTTCTTCTCTGTTCAAACTTGCTTGAAAAAATAAAAATTCAGGATCACCAGGATCAGTGTTTTTTTTTTTATTTATAAAAAGCCTTTCATGTCTTTCAAATACTAACTTTATTAGTGAATTTTCTACCTATTCCCTGCTTCTTCTTACTAGTGGATACAGGTCTTATTTGTGTGAAAAAAAGATGAATGGCTCTGGACAAGGGCATTGGACTGAGGTCTGTAGCGGATCTTGGTCTGTTGCCCAGGATTGGAAATGGTTACCTGAGCAGTGTAGAAAACATTCACAATTAGTACAGCGCATAAACTTTCACTGCAGCAATAAGATCCACTGCAAATTCACAAATCCTCTTTAGAATCTTCTTGTTACTCCCAGGGAACTAACTACTTACCATTTTTTTCTTTTAACATATATGGGGTTTTGCATAGAAAAAAATAGCAACTTAAAATTTTCTGGAAAATGTCAGATATATTAATTTCCCTGACTTAAACAAAAAACATGTACCAGAAAATCCTGTTAATTAATTGCTTAGAAAATGAGAATTGTTCTGGGAAATTTGGACAAATAAAATTTAAAAAAATAAACCTTTGTGCCAGCATTTCTTTTTGTCTAATAATTTCATATGGCTCAGAAAGCTGAGACTGTTTAGTCAGCACTGCATTTCAGGCAGTCCTTTGTCCAAAATTTGTGTCTGCAACCAGACTTATGGTATCACCTTTGTACCAAGGATTGCTGTTCACGTTACATAACACTGTCATTCCCAGGATGCTTTCTCTGCTAAAAGTCCTTGTTGATTCCAGTAGGAGTGCAGGAAGGATAGCACAATAATGTGATATCTGCCTCACCATTTAGTAATTTATGTTATGTGGGAGAGAGAATATCCAAATTCTTTTCAACTCAATTTGGTGTTTTGCTTTGTGTCTCTGTTTCTTAACTATAAGACTGTATTTTGGTAAAGACTGGCTGTGCTTCATGAAAATCAACAAATAAAAATTGTCATACTTGAAATATTATAGAAATATTAACTACATAAATAAGAGGATTGAAAGATTAAAAGTTTAGTTACCGCATTAACTTTATATTACTATTTGCTTGGGTTTTTTCCTTCTTTTTTACCTTTTAATCAGAACTTTAAGAAATCTAGACAGTTCTACTCCATGAGTTAACACAGAACATTACTAGTAGTATTTCAGTTGTGTATTTCATTGAAGCAAAGACCTAAAACAATTATCACCTGCTCTAAAATCTTTATCACCATATCTCTTCTACTACACTTTTACATTAAGAAACTAAATTGATTCTGGACTTCATCCAGTCTAATTTTCCAGTAAGTGGCAAACAGTATGTGTCTTTGAGCTTCACTGAAAAGTGTCTGAATAGGAAGCAATGCAAGTCATCACCAAGACAAACATTGCCAATGCTCTTCATATGTTCCAAGAGATAAGATGTCGCTGTTCTGCTTTCTGTTTTAGGGACTCTTGTTAGATTTTGAATAGGACAATGATATAATTTTAGCAAGTTCTTCTTCTTCTGTAAAACTTAGAGGAAGCTTTAACTCCATTGAACAGCATAAATTATCTCCTGATATCTGATTTTTATCAGTCCTGATGCTTATTAGTGCAGTAGCTAGCCCATTATTCCCCCTCCATTATGTTTATTTTCTTGTTTCTTACAAAAGTACACAGAAATGTGGTGCAAAAGCTTTACAACCAAAGACTTTTTGGAAAAAATTTCATTTCTAAAATCCATGGACAAGTCAAAAACAAAATATCAAGAAAGGGATGGAGAAAGTTGATTTTCTAGTGATAAACTCATGTAAAGAAAAATTTTACTCATAATGAAGACAAAGACAATGGATCAACTTCACTCTTCTCTGTTAAGAAGATTATATTCAATACTAACTGTATTTCACAAGGCACTTTTATGACAGTTGTTGGTCTCTATATAAGAATATTTTCCTCCACAATAAAACAAAGAACTAACACGGTAGACTATAACAGCCATCTTATGATATGACACTATAGTTTACAGTTAAACAGCTTCGTAATGTGCACAATATTTTTCTGATTTCAGCATCTAATTTCCACAAAAATAAAATGTGGAGTTAAGCACCTGTAGTTTAGATAATCATGACAATGTTACTCTCTTCTTTGTACACTAAAAAAATGCTCAGTTTCTTAAGTTTCAAAGTAATTTCTCCCACGCTAAATTTAGGCACATACAGAAATTTTAGTATGTTTGAACCCCAAGTAAGTTGTCTGTTTACAAATACTTTGAGGACACTTTGGTTAATTTAAGGAAGATATATGTACAATACACTTTGAAAAATCCCTGTGCCCCATCATTATGTATTGCGTCCCATTACTGTCCCCAAACAGGAATGGCATATAAATGATGATTATTGAGGGAAAAAAAAAAATAAAACAACTTGTCCTGTCTCTAGTTGCCTGGGAGAAGAGACCAATTCCTACTGGCTACAGCCTCCTTTCAGGCAGTTGTAGAGAGTGATAAGGTTTCCTCTAAGCCTTCTTTTCTCCATTTTAAACAACTTCAACCACTCCTCAGAGGATTTACCCTCTAGATACTACATCAGCTTTGTTACCCTTCACTGGACATGCTCCAGCACCTCAATGCTGTTCTTGAATTGAGGTGCCCGGAACCAAGCACAGTACTTGAGGTGTGGCCTCAGCAGTGCTGAGTACACAGGGACAATCACTTCCCTGGTGTTGCTGGCCAGGATAATATAAACCAGGTTACCATCAGCCTTTTTGGCCACCTGAATATACTCTGGCTCATGTTCAGCAAGATGTTAGCCAGATTCCCCAAGTCCTCTTCCACTGGGCAGCTTTCCAGGCACTCTTCCCCAGCCTGCAGCACTGCCTGGGGCTGCTGTGACACAACAAGTGGCATGGTTGAACCTCAGGCTATTGGTCTCAGCCTATTGATCCAGCCAGTCCAGTTATCTCTGCAGACCCTTCCTAACATCCAGCAGATCAACACTCCTCCCAGCTTGGTGTTATTGCAAATTTACAGTTAATCCCCTCATTCACATCACCAATAGAAATATTAAACAGGACTAGGCCCAAACACTGAGCTCCAGGGAACTGCAGTAACTGACTGGAAAACAACTGGATGCAGCACCATTCACCATCATTCTCTGGGCCTGCTCATCCAGCAAGGTTTTAACCCAGTGAAGAGTGTCCCTGTGAAAGCTGTGGGCTGCCAGTTTTACCGGGAGAATGCCATGGAAGATAGTATCAAAGGCTTTGCTGAAGTCCAAGTAGACACATCCACAGCCTTTCCCTCATCCACCAGGTTGGGCACCCACTCATAAAAGGAGACCAGGTTGATCAGGCAGGAGCTGCCCTTCCTAAACCTGTGCTGACTGGACCTGATCCCTTGTGATCCTCTATGTGCCATGTGATCACACTCAAGATGATCCCTTTCACAACCTTTTTGTGCACCAAGGCCAGGCTGAGTGGTTGCCCAGATCCTCCTTCTGTACATTTTGATCTAAAGTTCACTACTGGACTTAGCTCAGTCACCATTGTTGTCGCTGCTGCTTGTCTTGCCTCACCTCAGTCTGTTCTGAAGGGATTGGGAATAGCTCTGTTGTCAGAGGATAATTTCTTTAATTGGTAACTGCTACCTAGGTAATCTTGAAAATTTACTATAGAAAAGTTATGTCTAAACATGAGTTACCCTTGAAATCCTAATCTCATTCATGAACGTGCAGAAATAGTGTTTTATAATGTTGCAACATTGAAGAAATTGCATCTCAACTACTGTGAAAGATGGTCTGAAGCAACCTGTTTGACTTTGCATTGTGATGGAGTTAAGTTGCACAGGCATGTCATTTTCCACCTTTTCAGGTACGCTAGTGCCACTCTTTAGTTCATCCTGCACTGTCACTGCCACATCCTCTTGAAGATTGCTCCTTTATGGCTTTTGCTGTATGAGATGCTTCTGCAATCACTTTCTAAACTATTTAAAAGAAAAAATGTCATGTAGAAAAGATCACCCTTGGGACTGTTTAAATTAGTTCATCGTGTTTTGTCCCAAATAGAGAGATCACTTGAAAATTCTCAACAGGATAGAAATTTTTGAGAAGGTGGCAGTTACAAACAACTGAGAAAGCAAAGACAATGATAACCATTTCTCTGATACCATTTCAACTAGAAGTCGACATGTGTCTCCAGCTTCGAGCTATATAAAATGCATAAATAAGTTGGTCTGTTGCTAAGATTCTTAATGTCTCTGTCTTTGAGAATTCTAGAAACTAATAGATGCAGATAGCAAAGACAGATGTTCTGAGTGGACTTTGAAATGTCATTAAATCGAGGATGTGAAAAGTATCTGGACCTACTGTCCCTAATAGACATAGAAAAATCTTGTGAGTAACACCTCCAGTCTGGACTGGAGAAATAATAATTTCACAGAGGGTATTAAGAGGAAACAAAGCATTTTTGTGGAATTTAACAGAGGATTTGTTATCAAAAACAATCTCTGCCTCAGAACTCAAACTTTACAGATAAGGTGAGAATTGGCAAAATTCAAATTGAGATATTCTCACCCATAACTAGCAACCAAAGCTACAGTAAAAACAAGCAAGGAGCAGCTATCCAAATAGTACTCAAAACTTAATGAATTCTCCTTAGGCTTCAGTACAAATGATGATTTAAACACAGTAGGAAATGTGCAGTGATAAACGGGAAAAATGAAAGTACAAGGTGGAAAAACTGTGGAAGCAGAACTCTGATAATTAACTTCTGAAATCCTGGTAAATTTTACAATCGTGACTCACAATATTGTAAGAAATCTGGTAAATGAAATCTAGTTTACAAACATTTTAACCAGTCACATAGAGAGGAAAGGGGACATGTATTTCTATTCAAGAGCTGTGATGAAGAAAAAAAGCAGAAGTGTCAAAGGAAAACAGATGACATTTTAAAATAACTTTTCCAAGGCTAATAAATACCGGGGTCCCCTGTACATCAGGAAATTTTTTGACTCAAAAATTTTGTGAGTTAAAGTAACAAGCTACAGAAGTATCACTGTTTCCATGTCCTAATTTTTTTCTTTCCTAAAGACCTGCTTTTGTTGTCTGTCAGTGAAGAGCTCATGAGCTAGGCCAACTTTGGATGACACTTTCTACAAGTCTTCTTTTGTTCTGTTGGAAAGTAAGGAAAAATCTTTATCAAAGCTACATTTGAATAGATTAACCATCTATTTTTCCCTGGTGACATAGCAGATTTCTTAGTTACAGGATCTAATTTACTTGGATTCCATCAGTCTTTTAGTATTATGAAGTAAATTGAAGTGTTAAGGAAAAAGTGAAGGGGAAAGAGCCATGGATAAAATTCAGCTCATCTCATGCAGGAACATCTCATGCAGGGATAGAAGAGTTCACCAAGGATGGGTCTGGAAGGTAACTTTATTTAATATGCCCACTAACAAGCTTGGCACATACATAGAAGTAGGCCAGTGAAATTTGATGACAGTGAGGTAGGAAGCTTTATTGCTAGAGAGGAAGATTGGAATACACTACAAGTAGCCTGACCCTGAGAACTGGAGCCACAGCTCTGGGAAGAAATGTAATAATGCAGAAAGCAAGGCTGCTCACTTGAGGGCTAACATGAATTTATGCTCTGAACTGCAAGTTCATCAGTTGGGAATGACAGAGGATAAAGATATGGGTGCATCCATCAGTCACTACCAGCTGCAGAAGGCAACTAAGGATTTTGGAAGACCTCAATCAGAAAAAATAATTCCACTAGAAACAGGTAAATATTAGCATCATCATGCCAGGCATTAGTAAGACACCGCCTGGAAACACAGCTTTCAGTTTTTATCACCCATACTCAAGAGAGATGAGCACAAAATGAAACACACATGTAAAATATGTCCCAAAATATTCAGAGGAATGGAGAAACTACTTCAAAAGAGAAAGCAGAAATTAATTTTTGGATATGATAATCCTCTGTATAAATATATTAAAATAATTGTGAAGAGAGAGATCAATTAACCCAAGGAAAAGGTAAATTAGAAGTGAATTCTTTAAAGAGGAAATTATTCCTTACTGTCATCTGCAGTGCTAAATTCTAGATTTAATTTTCAACATCAACAAAACAAAAAAACAAATGTGCGTACTGACAGGTAGAATTTAATATTTGATTAAGAAAATTTTAGGAGTCAGTTATTTGTGATGTCAAGAGCCTTCAGTCAGTCACTCTAGGAAGCAGCTCCACAGTTGTATTTCTATGTCAGCAGATATGTTGGAGCTAGAATAAACAAATATATGAAGAGAGATTAGAATAGGACAATATTAACATCTGGAAACCTCAAACATTTTAATAGATCTTGATTAAATCTTTCACGTTGAAAACTGTCATTCCTTGTCTTAAATGGCTTAAATTGAACTGTTCCTTCCAAATTTATTGAAAACATAGATAGTCTCTTACTGAGTCTTGGTAAGAACATGGACAGGGAAGCAGTGAATGGCCCTTCTCTGCTGATTTGCAGTGCGACAAGGCTAGAGAGCAAGAAGTTAACTTGCATGAGGAATGTATTTTTGTTCACATTCCAATAATACAATAAATTTCAAGTCCTTTTCCCACAAGAACTGTGAAATGACACAGACATGGACCCAAGAGCCCAAAACATATTTTCATAGGATGAGAAAATTAATAAAAAAACTGTGTATAAATCCTGAGCAGGAAAAATGTGCATAAACTTGTTGCATAAATTATTTCCTAGAAATAAGTCCTACTGATATAAACACAGTGCAATAAAGTATCATTTAACTGATGAATAAGCACTGTATACTACCAGTGATTTCAGTACTAAACTTTCTCTTTACCTCAAGTACCAAGGTCGTGCAATTAAAAAGGGGCAGACTCAGCTGAAATGCCATATTAATACTTACAGCATTTTAATAGACTGTAAATCTGTTTTCTTGTTTGAATCAGACCTTTAAACAAGGATGCTATTGTTATTTATTCCAAGGAACTGAGAAGAATGTCAGAATTGTTACCTATTCACGAGGCTTTAACAGAATAATTCAGTGCAATATTATTAGCAACTAAATTTACATTCACAAGTATTTTGTGTTGCCTTATTTGTATGTCATTAAGGTTAGCAGTAAATGTGAGTCAGAAAGCAAATTTTTGACTCAAGGAAGGTAACTATCACCACAGCTCTACATCAATTGACTGACTCACACCGACTGAAGGACTTTTCCAAAATACAGGTGCAAGTCTCTTCATCCCGATTGCAAGGGCTGAGTATCTGTACAAGTGGGTGTTCTCTGGAACAGAGCTGCCTTTGAAGATTTCTTGTATCACTGCATAGGGGATTCAGCATTTTAAAGCATTACGTTACTAAATCTTTCAGGGAAATTTTAGAATTGCTAAAAATTTAAATAAATGCTTACCAAATTTTTCACAAAAATCATGGTTCCTAATTTTCTATTGAAAATGAGAGGAAAAGAGAATCTGGTGTAGAACCAGATTCCTTTGACACCATGTGACTCAAGAATCCATATCTCATTTTTTAAAGCAACTTAAATTTCAAAGTTCATTTTAAAAGTACAGACAAATAACAGGTTTATGAACTTAGGGAGGCTGAAAGGGGATTTTTATTTATTTATTTATATTCCAAATCAATTAAACATTTCCAAATCAGGAAAGGGCTCCAGGCTTTTTCTCCAAGTCCTATTCTTAGCGATATTTTTTGGTTTTCATTACTGAAGCAGTAATGCATAACTCTTTCAAAGACCAGTGACAAGATCTTAGGTGTTTCCCTGTTTCACCTAAATCACTCAGACATAAACCTACAGATCTCCTGTACTATTTTCTTTGGGACACTTTGGATGCTTAAAGGTTAGGGCTGAAGACAACTGCAGATGAAAATTTTAGAATAATGAGTGGTCGAGTTGTACAGACCTCTGTTCCTGACTTGGAAACCTGGGCAAAGTGTCTTTGGTAAAAATCTGACCTATAGAAGACTGAGCTGCTTGAAAGGTACCAGAGTTGACATTCCAAAGATATTAGCATATTTGAGAATGTTAACTCCTAGTCTTAAAATGTCAGTAAGGTCTCAACCTCTAGAGACCTCAGCTTTGCTGCTGTTGGCAATTTGAATAAAATCAGCAATATATACAGTGAAGAGTCCAGACAGATATAGGAAGGTAAATCAGATTCCCTTTGACCTCTCTGAAGCTACTGACAAAACACCTTATTCTTTTTCTATTGAAATCAATGAATATTTTTGGCTTTGATTGCAGTAGGAACATGATTGAGCCCAAAGGTGCTAATTAGTGCCTATTGGGATAATAGTTTTGTTGTGGACACAAAAGCAGCCTTTCTGCTTTGCAATGTTAGTGAATATGAAAAGCAAGAAGAGTGCAATAGGGATAAACCTCAAATAATGTCACTCAGAATGAGACTGTTGTGAATGCATTCTTTTTTATTTCTCTTTCTGATTTGTGACAACTGTATTCTGAACTTTGTTTAAGTGTCCTAGCAAAGGGCTACAATATACTCATCCTTTCTACAGACAGCTGTGATATCTTCTCTCCTGAGAAATGGTGACAAAAAACATTATGCCATATGAATTTGAGAGTTAATGAAGATAACCCACTTGGGCTTCCTTAAATACAACAGAAAACCCTAGCATCTGTAGTTTCATGTGCCAGATATCAACTGAAACTCCAAGTTTAATATCAGACTATAGGAAATGTGGCAATATAGAAACATTTTCAATTTTAATTTTAATGCCAGCATCTTTCAGTGCCTGGCCAGATTTGTGTGTTGTTCAACTCACAATTTCACTTCAGCTGTTCCATGAGAGCCTATTCTGCTTCTCAATTTCTTCTATCTCTTTTCTTGGCCAGCATCACATTGGCACAAAAGAAATAAAACGGGAAAGGAGAAAAGGACAGATGTTTATGTTCCCATATATTTTCCTATAGTCATTCATACTGCTGTGACACAGAATAGTACATAGGTATGTGACCCACTGGGACCCAAAGGTGTCCTTTTTTAGTCCTGTTTAAGATAGAGAAGCTCATATTTCACGTGACTGCAGGCTAATAACATACCCAGTGCAGGCTGTGTAAGAGTTTTCTCATCAAAATCACATTAGGGATAAAGTATGAAGAAAGCAAATGCAAACTAATGGAGAAACGAAAATCATTAATAATTATGTGCTTAGCATTTTTACCTATGGAGTGCTGGAAGTACCCATAGGAAACTTCAGAGATGAAGTGAGAGAGTTTGTATTAATTTCTATCAGCATCCAGGGAACCAGTCAGGTGTGGAGCATGAGGTAGCCCCACTGGGACAGTGGTTTTCTATATGCCTACAGGGAGATTAAATTGGTGTATCTATTCCAGGTATTGGCAACATGAAAAAAATTGGGTATTTTTAATTGACTGTTAGTTTTCACAATTGCATTTTTAACAGAGGAATATCATATTCTTGATGATATGCAGGACTACATTCAAGACTCAGTTATGCCTTTGTAACACCACTGAATTCAAACAGTATCTCAGGACAGAGTCTAGACCAACATGTCTTTATCAAACACAATCTCACTGAGAGCTCTATTTCTAAATGGATTTTTTAGTTAGTAAAGTGAAATAAATGCCCAGTAAATTTCTCAGAAAGCTATTCCCTCTGAAGAGTAAAACAAATATTTATAACAGATTAAACAATCAGCACTAGCAAGAAAAACAGCAGGTATAATCAGAGATGTGACAAAGAAGATAAAACCATCTATTTGGTCTTATTATTCTTAAAACAGTCTGTGTCAGTCAATGCATCAATGTGCTGTTCTGTTATCTCAACCACTTGGTACTGTATCTTTGCTACTACTATTTTGCCCTCAGCCATTTGCTTATACAAAATATAACTGAACTGACTATAAGAGAGCTGAACTATAATTAGCAAGTCTAATTTAGAAATATGGGAAGCTGTGAGATTAGCCAGGTCTCCAGCTTTTTTTTTTACAGTACAGTGATAAGATCTCTTCCTGAGAGCCTTAGTTGATATAACACTGAAAAGTATATGCCTTTTTGCTGTCTACATTAGGAATGACATTATTTTTAGTTATTTGTGGTATTTAAAATGTTTATCTCAAGGTTAAGAACAGGCCATTATTTAATTCCTACTACTTACTCCTTTTATTATTTCAGTGGTGGCTATTAAAATCCATGATTGAGAAGGTTCTAGGCAAGTAAATGTTATCAGAAAGACTGTCCTGTGATGCTTGAATTTTCATTTAGAATAACTTAGCTTCCTCTAATGTTGTATTAGTGCCTTTTGCTCTCTTAGTGCCTTATTCTGCCACTGAAGATCTAAGGATTAAGAAATGCATCTCCTATTAGTATTACTGGAACCTGTATGCTTAACTCTTTCTAGGAATCAATACAAGAAAAAAAACTAATTAATCTCTGTTCCTAGAATACCAGTACTCCAAATATTAATTAAGTTTTGAGGCTTGTGAAAAACATCAACGCATCAAGTAAAACATCCAGTTTAATACTGGAGGAGCCTGGGTTGCAAATTTCTTGTTGATGTTAGAGGAATGGGGGGCCCAGACTTATGGAAAAATGTTTAAAGCCTTCCAGTAGAAATCCCTGAGTTAAGGGACTAATCCCTCTGATAAGGAAAATGTCAATCTGCATTTGTTTGGTAAGGGCTGGATCCAGACCTCTAAAATTTGAATAGTTCCATAAACACAACATACAAATAATATCAGGAATAAATATGAGCACCTTCCTGGTGTGAAAAGAGAAAATATAAACAGCAGATAGGTAACAGTTAAATATCAATAAATAATATTTCAAACTCCAAAGCAAAGGATGCCCGGTGAGTCCTCAAAAGCAACACAGTTTGGATCAGCAGCAAATTCTAAGAATAATGTTGTAACAGACTACTTAGGGACTGGAGACTCTCAGCCAGTTGTACACAGGGATTCCAAAGTGCTGTGATTCAAAAAGCCTTCTTATACTCTCAGGATAGGCATCCACATGTGAAAGCGAAACATGAGATGAGCCCAAATAGTTCAAGTTGACTATTCTGCTTGTAGAATTCTTCAAGAATGATGTGTCTTTTTTCCCCCTTCTTCTGCCAAGACGTGGTGCCTGCTGCAGAGAGTAGAGCAGAGCATGAATACTCTCCAGGTAACAAAAATCTACCTCAGATAAGAAAATTATTCTCTTACAACTCTGGTCTACATGGAGAATCTCAATGAATTCAACTGAGCTACCTACGTGAATAACTTTGTGAGTTGCCAGTGAAGGCTAAGCAACTTAAGACTTTAATTTGCCACATGCCTGATCAATAGCCACTAGCTTACCTTGGTCATCTGGCTAATTAAGCAAGTTAGTTTTGCTAGCATAAACAGGCTGTCTGGAAAAAAATGCAGTGTGCTATGGCTGGAATACTGCAGACACTGTCAGGAATTTGGTTTTCTTGCAGTCAACTAATAATATTTTTCTCTGAGATTCCTATCTAGTCTTCCTTCCTTCCTTCCTTCCTTCCTTCCTTCCTTCCTTCCTTCCTTCCCTTCCTTCCTTTCCTTCCTTCCCCTTTATTTTCTTCTGTTGAAATTCACATCTGCTTGATGCAGAAAGTCTTTAAAAAGAAGAAATACCAGGATGATTTCTTATTTTCTGTGTTAAGTTGTACTTTTATTAAGTACAGAGCTCACTTACATTAATGTAAATGGATCTTTTGAGTTTTAAAGGCATTTTTTATCAATGCATTAAGCACTGGCTGTATATTTGGTGCTGTTAACTGGATTCTGTCACTGAAGCAAAGAGAAAAGCATGTACTTAAATTACTTCATCACCAGTATGGCAGCAGCTCTCTGGCCACAGAGAGCAGACACAGACTTTCTCAGGATTGTTCCTGAGAGAATCTGTCAGAGAAGCAGAGAAGAGAATCAAAACAATTCTTATCTCAGATGCTGCTTGATGTTGTGCCCATGTAGAATGTGTTCTGGAGATTGTTTACCCAAGGTGATTGCTTGATTGGATTCTGGTGATGGTTGTTTGGATTCATTGATGAATTGGATCCACAGCTGTGTCAGGACTCTCAAGAGAGAGTCACAGGTTTTCTGGTTAAGGGTTAGAGAGATCTCTTGCTACTGTAATATAGTGTAATATAAGTATAGTAGAATACAGTATAAGATGATATAATAAAGCAATTGATCAGCCTTCTACAACCATGGAGTCAATGCTAATTATCACCCGGCTGGGGACCTGCAGCAACACACCAGTTCACAAGTCTATAATCTGACATGACTATTCAGTGAAGTGCTCTGCCCATTTATAAATTAATGTATTTTTAATCTAATATAGCAGATGTACCACCATACCCAAGGGTAGCAGAACAACCATTTCACACCTTTCTGTACTTTAAATTTTTCTCATTTGCATTTATTTTTAAGAAAATTATTTTACCAATGTCAAATCAGCATGAGAATACATGGTACATGGTTTCTTCCTTACTAATAAAACAATAATAAGGATTTTTTTTTTATCATTACTTTCATTGTTATAATGGTAAATCTGGGATTTATAGGTAATTTTATTGCATAATAATTTATATTTCAAAAGAGAAATTTAACCTATTTTTCCCTCATAAAGAAACTTTTGTGAGATCAATAAAATTTGCCTGAAATTATATGTTTGTCTATAAAGAGAAAAAGACAGCTTCTAAATAAAATTGTGATAATGACAAGCTGGTGCCTAAAAAATGTGGTTAAAATTGGAATTTGTGCTAAGATGAATATTTAAAGATATATCCAATAAATCACTTTCTAGCACTTTCTCTCCCTTGGTCAAAAAGTTACCCAAAACAGATTCAAGAACATAAATTTAAGACTTCTATGTTGAGCTAGATGAAACCTGCTTAAATGTCTGTTACATTTCTTTCCCAGATTATATTGTTAAAATCCTTCCATGTCTTTGTCTGGTCTTACATAGCAAAATTGTTTTAATTCCAAGTCCCTCTTAGGAACTAGGTTTCCTTTCAATCACTTTGCTAAGTAAAAATGCCAGTTGTTTGAGCCAGATTTACTCTGTGAAGCATAAATTGAAAGGAAACATTTGCTTCCTCAGTTCCACCTGCTGCTACTGCTGGCAGCCTGGGCATATAATCCATTTCCCAAAATGATCAAGTATGAAACTAGCTTGTTTTTTCACCCACACTATTCCTACTGGAAAGCTGCTCTAACATGTTTTTTTGTGGGCTGAAACCACCTAATATTCTTCATAAATATTTTCATGGACAGTTTCTCATTGGTCATTTTGACAACATTAACTTCTGCCCAAATATCTGGTCTGTCTTAACACAGTCCATCCTCTTGCTTTCATCCTATAGCATAAGACCTTGCCATTTGCCTTCTTGAAATCCAATCTGTTTTTCTGAGGATACTGCTTCTCAAAATCCTTGTCCTTCCTTATGCTATTCCAGTCTCTCTTATCCAGCTCTTCAACATATTTGACTCTCTTTATCACAGGTCATTAAATAGTAGCTAACTAAATTCAGAAGTGTGTCCAGTTTGTACACTTTATAATCAGAAATATCCTAATATTAATTAATTCTCAGGAAATGCACTAGAGTAGATGTCCACCTGGAATCTCTGATGGACATATAGGAAATACCACAGCAGAGGTGCTTTTTTTCTGTACAAAAATTATAGACAAGAAACATTACTTCTTCCCCAAAGCTCAATCCTTTTAGAATGATTAATTTGATGAAGAGTAGCTTATCCAGCTGAGGAATCACTTGTGGTTCTGCTGAGGATGGTCAGGAAAGAAATAAAGCTTTTAAGGTCATCCATCTTATGCACACAGCCCCCACATATCTGGTGAGTGAGTCAGTGTTTTATTTATCAAGATACTGGGGAAATATTTTGTGTTTGGATTTCCCCTTCACACCCTCAAAATAATCGAAAGATTTAAGGCAGGGTCTACACATAGTATTTGTTAGTTTAATGCCTTCTTTTGATACCATACGTCAGTAAAAACTGGCCCTGCATTCCCATGCTGTTGTATACTCTTGTGATGTATTGAAGGAATCAGTCTTATGTATGTTTTTTGCTAAACTGAATGCAGCCCTGGGTGATACTTGAATGTGGAGTCGTCAGTGAAGTCATAATAGAAGTATGAGTTGCTATTGGCTTTGGATAAGAGATGCAGAGAAAACATGCTGTGAAGGGTTGTTAGAAGACCATCAAGGAGAATGTGAGAAAAACATCAGCGGCAACATGACAGCTCATTCCCTGACTGGGAATGGAAGTTTTATATTCTTATGCAGAGCTCCTAAAGAAAAAAATATAAAAGGGGTTGAGCCCATTAATTTGGGCCGTGGTGTTGATAATAAGATAAATATAATTTTTAGATACAATACTGTATATCATATGGTCAGTTCAGATTTCTGCAAACAACCATTTTGTTTGCAGAACACTACGATTTTCTGCCAAACTGGCACCACATTTCATGGCCTGTGAGAAATGACACAATTTCATCTTTTCCAAATGATTTGACGAAATTTAAGATTGATTTAACTTGGGATTTAGGGGATTGCTTGTTTGTTTGGGAAGAGAACTTTTTGTCTTCAGCCTCAGCATTTGACTTGCGTGGTCAGAAAAGGAAATCAAGATGGTGACATAGATTCCACTGAGAAAATGACAAGCTCTTTAACCATCTCTGTTTATTGATTAGGATTCTGAAAGGCTGATTAGGAAAACTGTGTATGTGTTAATGAGAGCCACAGAGAATCCTTTAGGATAAAGACTTTTTCTAGTTTAAATGTTGATAATGGAAGCAAAAGATAGAATTGTAATGCTGGATCATAATAATGTGGGTACCATGTTTCACATTATTATTTCAGCTGTACATTTTTTTAGTGTTGGTAAATCAGAGGCTCCAATAGTTTCTAAACAGGCATTTTATGTCAAATCATTGGATGACCAGTTTTGTATCATTCTGGAAAAATTTAAACAGATCTTTTTCCTTCTTTACAAATATTTAGGTTCTACCAGATGATAATCCACTGAAACTACTTCCTCTTCATGCCTACATTGAATCTGATGCCATGCTGACAAGTCACTTTTGCAAGTTTGCTTTTGCAATTATAACACTGCAGAAACACCTTGTTGCAGCTTAGAATTTTAACTAATGTGGAAGCCATTAGAAAGGTTCACCTAATAAGGCTTTCTTTTCCCCCAGTTAAATATTTTTCTATTCTAAGTCAGAACAATGAAAGATACAGAGCCAAGATTGGTTGAAAAGATGCGAAGAGACAATCTCAGGTATCTGATATCTAAGTGATAGAATAACTGATATTTTAGAAGAGAGGACAGAGATTTCACCCTTACTCTCCTTCTTTTAATTTTATCCCACAGATGGCAAAATTGCCCAAGAAATGTCACTGCGCAATGAAAAAAGGCCAACATTGTGAGTAATCTTTTTAAAAAGTATTGCTCAGTATTTGCCAAGAAGGACATGAGTTAGGGTGAATGGTTCAAATCACCTGCGATTAAAGATCAACCATAGAATTGTAATAAGAGAACAGAAGAAGAAAAAAAAAAAGGGAAGGGAAGGGAAGGGAAGGGAAGGGAAGGGAAGGGAAATATGTTTTTAACAGATTGAAAACTGTGAAGTGAAAATTAAGTTATGCAATTCTTGCTTAACCTTTTGGCATAAAGGGAGAATTTTTCTCTGTGCAAAATGGCCAAGCTCATAATACTGAGAGCAAAAGCAGTCACAGGAATAAGAAATGAGTTACTGCTCATAGCAATAAAAAACTGAATGAGTAAATGATGAGAAATGCTCAGACTCCGAGAAAGCTTTGCTAGCTGCTGTGTGGGATTAGAGAATTTTTAATCACATCTACATTGGATAACACTCTTGAGTCTAATCATAATTCAACAGTGTCAGCAAAGTCCAGTCAGATTTGGAAAGGGTAAAACTCGAACATCAAGTGTGGACAATGTGGTATATGCCAAATGAGCATTGACAGAAATGCATCAGCACTAGGAAATATACAGTGTTCAAAGAGACAGTGGTAGACAGAAAAAAGAATTTTTTTCCCCAGCGGAATGCCATTCTCATGGTCTTATGACAATTCTGTGTATGATATTTTGTCACTAATTTGGGTGGATAACTTTTTTCAGGCATATGATGTAGAGTTATCTGTACTTGAAAAGGTGGAGGGATAAAAAGATGTGTCTCATGACAGAAATATCAACTGTCTGATGTAAGAACCTCACATGGGGAAGTAACAGGTGTTAAATGCAGACTTAAAATTCACTTAACATTTCATAATATATTTGTTTTTCATTTTGTTCACCAAAACAGTGAACGACATTCACACACTAAGTGAAACTGTTTGAAAAGTATAATGCATGTTGTTAAATTAAGACACTACTTGGGAAACCATGGCAGATATCTGGTAAATGCTGAGAATAACAGATAAATACCTCAAAACAAAATGCATATTGCATAGTATTTGTGCTCATTTGCTTAAAAGAGAAAAATAATGAAACAGCTAAAAGCTAAGCTGTGAAGGTCTGCATGAACGTCAAAGAGATTAAAGATTTCATTTTGACCATTTGGTCTACATCAAATGGGCCTACTGAGCTCATTAGAAGATAAAGAATGAGCTCCTTTAACACATAATGGAATTTTGACCTTAAAGTAACTTTTGAAAACTGTATTCTCATTTGCCTGTAGGGAAAAAATTATTGAAAGGATATGCCATGCTTAGTATTGCCAGGCATCTCTACCATGACAGGATAAATTTCTGAGAGCTAAGAGTCACATATTTGTGGATTTTAATTTTTATTCATTAATGCATGAGTACATCAGTGCTTGAGATTCTAAATGTTTCAGAGTTTGAACAAGAGCTACTGTTTCCAAGGGTCTGAGAACCACCTACAGTTGATGTGATAACATAAGGAAAAATGTGAGGAAGAAAAAAGCCCTGCAGAGGATTAGTCATTAACATGAATTATAAAGGCATTTTCTTTGATGCTCCAAAATATATCCACGGTTTGAATACAGAAGGGCCACTTAACCGTTTTCCCTTATTGTTTTGCTTTAGATCTTGCCTTTGTTTTCATACAGACCTCCATATCAGAAGTTCTTGCCCAGCACACAGGACCTTTACAGTGATGTATTTTTCAGATTTTTTATTCCAAACAACCTATTTTCTACAAATTGGAACCAGAGCCTCTACATCCCTACTGTTAGTAACATTCAGCCTTAGCAAATATTCCAAACAGTATGACTAAATATTAGTCAGTCAAGATTTTTTTTTCTATGAATCTGTTTGGTGCTGCATACCTATTTCACAACTAAATATCATTATAGGAATAAACTATATTGATATGTGTGGAACTCTCAAAATAGAGATATTAGGATAATAATAGGATAACCTTTACAAATTATTTCTTTTTCTTCAAGTGCTTGCCAATTGCCATTCTATTAATTGCTGACCATTCTGTAATACCTTCATTCTTCTGCCTGTGATAATTTTGATCTTATCATCATAATGAACATTTTAATATTTTAAACGATAAAATAGGATTACCAAGAAATAATGTGAACTACCACCTATGTAGTAATAATTCCCATTTGATCTTGCATTAGAATCATGTCCATAGGATTGCACACTTGCCTAAGTTCACTTTTTAAAATAATGTTTACTTTTCTGACATCTGAAGTAGGAAGATTTTATAGAAAAGGCCACAGCATGTCAGCCTTTAAAAACACCACTAGATACCTGTCTTCATATCAAGGACACTGAACATCTTTTTAAATATGAACTGATTTCTTTATCTATAAATAAATATTGATTATTATTCTCTGTAAAGTCTCTCTATTTTTTACAAAAACAAAAAATAGAAGCTCGATGATGCATCTTGTAAATATTTTAACTCCAGATGGATAAGAAGTACATCTTTTAAAATTTACTTAATCTATGCACTAACTTTAATCTCCAGAAGGTACTTTCAGATATTGCCACATATAATTTTTGGTGAAATATAATCACTTTTTTCAGCATGTACTTTTTCCAGTACAGACTCATCTAAACTAGAGATGAGAATAGCAGCAGACTAGAGGCAGGTGGCAAAAGAGTACTGTGTCCATACAAGAAAACCTGTTTCAATCACAAAAGCATTGCCTGCACAGAGCCCAGTGCCCAGACACCATAGTCTGTGTGGTGTCAAGTTATCCTTTCATGCTTGGCAGAGTTTTCCAGTGCAGATGCATAATGGTTGTGCTTTATGGCATCTGTTTTCTCCTGTTCTTGATTTTAGTTATGCAATTGAGGCAGAAGGGTTATAAGGTTTTCAAAAGCTGTGATCTTCCACTGTATACTGCCACTGAGAGTACCATGACTATGACAACCTTCCAATACAAGATTTAGCTATGCTTTATTATTCTTAAATTGCTATTTCTTTCTGACAATAAAGTTTTAAATCAGTGTGTTTCTTATAGTGATGGAATGTGCTGCAAGCATGCAAGCTACAAGTCTAACCTTTTGAGAGTCAAACATCTTCAGTTTCCATTTTAATAGCAATTCTTTTATCTGTCAGGCCAAAGAAAGACAATATGTGGGATTTATTTGTTTTTGTGGGGATTTTTTCCCAAGGTGCTGAGCACATGCATCTTCCATTTTCAGTTTCATTCAAATTCTGCATTTCATCAACGTTTTTTACCTCTTAAAACATTCAAATGTATTTGAATGCCATTGGCCATAAGAAGTAGCAGCACACAAAATGAGGTTAAGTGAAGATCCCAGTGGTTTTCCCTGTTCTCTTAACATGGATGATGGATGATGTGAAAACCAGAACGAATTCCCTTAGCCATAATGACAACATCCAAAAGTTCCACTGGAACATCCTTCAGCAGTGCTCCTCAGCAGTCAGACAGACCTAACATTGCAAATTTATTACTCTGGATATAATGATATCCATTTATGCTCCAAATTGATAGATAGAAACTTTAATACTAAAGTTATATTTTAAAGCAAAAAAAATCTATCTCTGTTTCTTTTGTGATAAACTCACCTTTCCAAAGTTCCTCTGCATTCTGAGACTGAGTGTTTTTTATAAAGCAATGAGAATTTGGGGGGTTAAGTGAGCAATCTGAGGTCTCCATTGGGAGGAAAGTGACATTAGGGTTGAGGCTTCTTTCTCCTCTTTACCAAGATTCACATGATTCCTTCTCAGCCTTGGGTCTGCTTTGGTTCATTTTTATGCATTCTGTTAACTTGGTCTGTCTTCATGCCCTTTCTTTTTATTGTTTTTCAATTATTCTGTTTATTTATTCTCTTTTTTATCTCTAAACATGTTTTTACCTGAACACTTCCAAGGTGCATTCCTGGAATGTCCTTTGGCAATCAAGATTTGTGTTTCCAGTACTGGACCTTTTAGTATCACTCTGTGTCAGTGCGCTTCTGTGGAAGCTCTCAGTTCAGTCAAAGAGAGAACAGAGGATTCTCCCCGGCTTCGGCCTGGGAAAGTTAGGAGAAAGAATTCAAACAATTATTATCTCTCTTTCTGTTCATGTTGTTTATAGATATGTTCTACTACAGTGTGCTATTCATAGGCACCAATAGTGTGAAAGGTTTTTATTTTGGGACCAATCATATTTCACCTTAGAGATCCTGGTTATAAAAAGGATGCTGCTTCTGCTAATAAAGGTTCTTTCAGCCTTCTGAGCCTTGAATCTTTTCGTCCCGTCCCTGACTCAACAGCGTCACGCTTCCATACCATATTTTTCTAGTCATTCAATGTACACAGTGTAAACACTTGTTATTGCTACAAATTAAAGCTAAACTAAAATAAATTTGAACAGTAGTTATCTGATGGCCAGATACACTGCTATCACATCTGAACAAAAGAAGCCTAGACAGGTCTAGAGAACCTGCTCTTGTCAGACTAACAAAAAATGTGTGTTCTAGAGGAAATACTTACATTTTACTGGACTACAGTTTGCCTGCTTCAGCTGTTTCTGGACTTTGTCATATTCTCGAAAGATCTACACCATAGTCTCAATCTTGCTTTTTGTGTTGTGAATCAGTTGTACTGGAAGCAAAGCGACTTTAACTGGATGGTGCCACACGCTGTATTTTTAGGATACTTCTTCATTCAGAAGACCTGGAAAGATAAGAAAACCATCATTGTATTAATTGCATTTGAAAAACTAGGAGAAGACTAGTATTGCATCATCACCTTTTATAGCCTAAAACCATAGCCCCACAGACAAATCCACAATTCCATTGATGTCTCTAGAATTTGGTGCAGTCACAGACATCACAGTTGGAAGCTATCCTGGTGGGAATTATATAGCAATGGAAAGTGCATGTTTATTTCAGATGTGTGGTGGGGTACAGTGACATTTTTCTTGGCTTGAACCATATTTGATGGGTGAAATACAAGCTCCTCCTCTGCATTTTCCAGTCACTTACTTTGTATTTCCCTTTCCAGCAGTAGTCCTAGTGCATCCCACAGTTCAAGATCACCCAGCATTATACACAGAACAAAAGTGCTGCTCCTGAAGGCATCTTCTTTCCCCAGAAAGAAGAGAAGCATTGTGAAGTTGAGCTTAAGTTTCACATAGAAATCTAGCTCCACAGAAAAAGTTTTCTGCAAAAGATCTACATAATGTAATAAAAATTAAACAAACCTTGTTAGCACAACCAGCCTGGAAGTTAAGGGTAACATCTTTTCTTAGTCCAACCAATAAAAACTGGAAAAAGATGTATCTTTCAGAAGTTCTTCTGAAGGTGTAATTTTATACTACTTTTTCTAGTTACCCATAGGATGTCACCTAAGAGCATCCTACATAAATAGTACTATTGAATAGCTCAGGAATTATCTCTACAGAAGTAATCACTCATAAGTAAATCTGCAGGATTTACTCTGAAGTATGATTGCATAAGCAATAATTAATCATTTTTGAACTGAAAGAATGCAGCATCACCAGAAAGATTATAATTATAGTTTAATCATGTTATAAAGAAAATTTAACTACAACCATTTTAAAAATGAAGAAAGAATTAGTGAATAGCAAAGTGCTCTTCAGTTATTAAGCTTCCTTTCAGACACTCTTGTCGTATAGAATAAGATAATGACTAGAAAAGTTACCGGCCTTAAAATATCACACTGCAAATAACAACGCCATTAATAGTCCTACTAATTAATTTCTGTGTCTCTTTAAGTATAATGTGCCCATTAAGGCTAAAACTTAATAACACTTATGACAATGTCATCGCTAAAACAGTTTTCTGTTACACTTAAATTTGTAAATACAAGAAGTCTGAAAACAGTTTCCTTTCCTTACCTTTTCTCAATTGTCAGTATTAGATGAGGTTAAGTTTTCGATGCTGAGCTGCAGGAAGTTGAACTCAATTTGGGAGAACACTCCCTAAGCCGTGGGCATACCCCATGCCCCGGGCACAGCTGTGGGTCTGCACTGACCTTTGTATGCCTGAGTGGAATGATTAAACCCACAGGTTTAAGAGAAAGAAGCAAAGATCACAACTGGAAAATAAGTGGAGAAGAACTGCAGAAAAAAAGAGGGCATTGTGTTGTGAAGAGTGGGAAATTGCACACAAAGAAAAGTAGAGTTTCAAAAATTAACAGGAAGAGGGAATTGGAGGAGATAAATAATGAGAGTATGAGAGTAGTAGCATAATGCTAAGGTAATAGAGTAGATGTTCAGAAAATCCACTGACATTTTGAATGAAGATCAAATCAATTGTCTTATATTTTTCTAAAATGTCAAGGTGCACCTTAGCTGATGAACTCAATTTTCCAAAAAAATCATGAATGCACGTCCAACTGTCTTTATTATAGACATATCTGCTGTGCTACTTTTTTTTTCTCATTTCAAAGAGAAAGTGTCTTTGTTTCTTAATTAAATTTGGAGGTAAGTTTTACCTTGGATTAAAATAAAAGAAAGTTTACGTCATGAAAGTGACATACTATACTAAGTGACAATGTTACCCCACACTTTTTTTCTGAAACCTTTCCTTAGTTTACCCCTGCTTTTTATAGTGTACACATCTGAGCCTTTGTTCTGCCTGAATTTACTCTTCTGCATACTGCCCTTTCAGAAAGGAGAATGAGCTGTGTCATGTCAGAGGTGTAGTCTCCATTGCCAATCTTTCCATGGACTAAGAATTCAAGGGCCTCTATCTTTTCCTGTACTGCAGTTTCAAATAAGTTTTTATTCTGGTGGAAAATCCAAGTATTAATTACTGACTGTATCAAAAGTATTCCTGAAAAACAAAATTCTGAGTATAGCCTTTACAAAAGACATTAACTATAGGGGACAATAGAAGACAGGCAAATGGATTGTACCACTCTCAGAATAACTCCCTTTGGGTCCATTTATCAGAGTGGGACCACATTTGCATTTGTCTCATTGGATTAAAAATGTTGAATTTTGGAAATAAGTTCTTTGCTTCAAAACTAGAGATTTTTTATTAATATTCTTTCTTACAACAGGAGACTAAATTGTACAGTAGAATCTCAAGGGTTCTGATTTAAAAATTTCAAGAAATCTCAAATCATGGCTCTGGATATAGTGTTAGAATATATAGAACTAAATGGACCTATAACGGTTTTTGTAAAATAAATTCTGTGCTTTAGAATTTAACACATGTTCAATACATAAACAAATATTTAGTGGCTTAAATATGTTTAGCCATGTGTTCCTTTAAAATGTACTGGCATAAATTTTCTGATCTTTGCTGATGTTCAGGTGGTGTCATTTAATTTTCTTTTAAGATGGATACACCTCACATCAATTGCTCATATTATAAAAATTAATTTTTATATGTCTCTTGGAGATCTTTGATATTCCAACAAATGTAGCTGAAGACAGGCCAGTAGATCTGAGTTATATTTGTATTCATTGTCCATGTAGGCCTGAAAGCTGACAATCTTCAAATTTAAAGAGAGGTTTTTTGCCTGAGCATACTTGTGTGATACTCAGTGTAAGGCCGAGGTCAGCTGAGTTATGTTCATCTTGCTGTGACTGTAGTTCCACAGGAACAATTGTGGAAAATTAATCTTAAATATGAAAAAAGAGAAGTTCAGGTCTGAGCTATGGGTCTGAGCATAGTCTCATGGGACTGTGGATCATATTGATCCAATTAAAAAAACATGGCACTTCATTTTGCCTTGTGAAATTCTTCTGTTCTTCTTGTGAAAGATGACTGTGCCTCCAATGTACTGCTGAGAAATGCAAGGCAGACCTCATCAGGAGGGTTCAATGAAGGAAAGAATATTCAAATAGTGAAATATCTACCTTGGATTATATCCTAATTGGATATTACATTAGTCTAAATTTATTTCACTCTCATATTACCTTATTTGAGACATTAGAGAGTAATGAAAGCTAATGTCAATTAGTTAAATCCTTGTTATGTTCTGTCTAACAATTGTCTGTGAACTGCATGGTATGAGAAATAGGCAGTAACACCTTTCCTAATTAATGAAATACTACTTTGGGAGGAGTAAGGTAAGTGAGATGCCTTTTCAGATTCCCTATAATTCTTTATAATTCAAAAATTGTGGTTGTTTACCTATGACTTTGTAGTTGAGAATTCATTATCACAAATGAAAGTATATTCAGTATAGTGCAATCAAGTTTCTCTTTTCTTAAAAAAATAGTAAAAATTTTTTCATAGAAGTAAGCAGTGGCAAAGAGCTATTGCAAGATGTTCTCTTGTGAACTGCCAAAAGAGATCCCCTCTATCAATGTCACTCATGACAACCTCCTGCTCTTCTTGAATCTAGACATTCAGGTCCTACACTTGCCCTTTCCAGACCATTTCTAAGTTTGTGGGTTTTTTAAAGTTTGAACTTGACTAAAGTGCATTTGACCTACATACCTGGATTTCCTGTCTATGAAATCTCATAAGTAATAGTACCTATATCAGAAGGAGGTCTCTGAAGATATGGAAGAGGTGATAAAAAATGTAACACCTTTAAATATTTAATATAACAAAAAGCATTCACATTCTAAGATGCTCTGACGGTCAGCCAGTGTGAGCTGGACATCCAGTTCCTCTTTAAAGGCAAGTATTACCTCCAGACACTTCTGGCTGACCTTCACATCCTCTGCAGAGATGCATGTTGTGATGAATCGGGTTTTCCACCTACAACAGCAAAAGTTCAGGCCTAAGTCCATCCCCTCACAAGATGAGAGCAAAGGATTGTTCTTTCTATATCCCTTTACCCTTGAAGTAGCTAACTGCAGACATATTTGCTTAAAGACTAGACACCAGGTTAAACCATAATTTAAATGCCTTTCAAGGATGCAAGTGGAGTCTGAACACAGCTCCAGCTCTGAGAATGACTGACTGCATGGTATCTGTGGGGCAGAAAGAAGGCAAACTGTAAACAACAAAAGTGTGTAGCAGGGTGCCTGTCTCAGCTACCTGCCGAGAAATCTTTGAAGGCATTAGGCAGCTGCTGAAATACTTTTAATGGAGGGTATTTTTAACTTTTATTGTTGAGAACTCCTCTGTCCCACTGAGTTTCATTTCTTTTGTGACACTGAGCTTCTTTAAAACTGTAAACAATGAAAGCACAATTTTCTTTGTGCTCTAAAAGTACTCCTCTCCACAGAATATTAGATGTTCAAGAGCATAAATAATCTTTTCCATAAAATATAAGCAGAAATATTTTCTATTGAGTATTTTGTTTACATTTTTGACAACAGGGAGTAAATTTTCAGTATACTATTTGAAATTTTGCAGACAAGTCAGCTCTCCTTAATTTTAAGAGTTTTGTGACTTGTCATTGAGGTACCAGATGAAAGCTAAGTCTTGCATGTAACCCCTGAGTACCTATTCTTTCGTAATTTTACCAAAGTATCCATCATCTGTATCATTATTAGCAATACAGTAACATCTATTTTAAAGCTAAAGTCATTTTAAAAATGTTGAAGAGTACAGCTATGGATAAAAGCGTGACTGCATGCTTTATTGAAAACTGACAGGACACTGCTAAAAATAGGTTATGTGACACAGATACTGGCCTTTTCACATGGAAAAACATTTTTGCTTAAATATAGCAAAATGAAAAATAGTCATAGTTCATTATCTACTATTTAAAGCTCTTTCTCTGCCTTGTTGCATGTACTTGTCAATGCCAGTACATGGTAATCTTACGTGCTAAGGAATACAGATAACTAAAAATTTTAAGGTAGAATTCTTTTTTAAGATGCTGTTGTGGTTTGGGAATGGTAGTCTCTAATTTAGTGATCCCCCTGAAACCACTCCAAACCATGCACCACTCATTCACACCTCCCTTCTCCCCCACTGTGGAGGGCTGGAGAGAATTCAAGGCATAAAAAGCAAAGATCCTGGGTTGAGATAAGAAAATTTAACTGGAAATAGCAACGAGATAAGAAAATAACAGTAACAGCAACAATACTAATGACAGAGGTTACAAGAAAGAGGCAAATGATTCACAGGGAAACCCCCTGACAATACCTGAATGCTCCCTCCTCCAGCCTATACCACGTGGACTGAATCCCTTCCTCTGTCACCAGAAAATGATGTGAAATGGTATAGAATCACCTCCAGGTCCCTGCAATACCCCCTCCTGATTATTGCAAAAATTAACTGTGTCCTGGCCAGAACCAGGACAGAGCCCTGCTCTCGGGATAGTGAAATCTGGGTTCTCTTCTCTTTTCTCCTGGCATTCTGCATTGTAATGTTGGGAGGGTCACAGCCTACTACATCTAAAAGGGGTTTGTAGGAATTATATCCTTTACAATCCTTCCTGTCTATCCTCACGCCTCTTCCTTTCCCATATCCCCTTTTGTAAACTGTGCCACTGACCTCCCTGTAAGGAATTTTAAGACTTATTCGTTAGAAGCTATGTGTAAGAGATAGCACAATTAATAAGATGAATGGTATAATTGCGTTGAACAGGACACAAGCTAAAACAGTGCAGCATTACAGCAAAAAGGTGGCAGCTTGTTTGAGTTCATTCAGTAATACCACCGGCAGCACTCAGGTGCATCATCACATAAGGCAGCAGGCATGCTTGCTGTAAGTTTCTTCAAGGTCCACCTTCTATCTCTGAATTTTTTTGTATCAGTGGAGTTACACTGATTTTAAACGTAAATTTATTCATTGGTGGTTATTCAAGCTTAATATTTAGAAAATCGTTGTTTGGTTACAGTGCAGGGTACTTGCTTTGGTTCTTATTGTGAGGCCGATTTTGTTTTCACTGAAAGCAATGGTGAAATTTAGTGTTTCTGGACTGAATGGCCTGCTCAGCTAAGATACTCTGGGTGTCGCAGGAGGGACTGGGAGGTATGTGGAATATAAATCAGCTGTGCATTTCCATATTTTGCATCCAGCTGCCCACTGGGAAATGCTTTTATATGCATAAACTAACTTCCAAAGGGGCTCCATGCTACACTTTAGGGGGTTTACAAAACCAAAAAAGAGATAGAAAAATGCTTCAAAAACAAAAAATAAAAGGGCAAGAAAGAAACTTTGTATCCCTATAGATTAAACAATTAGAAAGATCTGGAACCAGAAAATTACATAAAAAATTCCATTTTACATATGTGCCTCTAGAGTTTCGAAGAGGTGCAATACCACCAAACAAACAGCTCAGCAGAAGAGCTGGGCAATCAAAGAAACTGCAAAAAGCTAAGCCTGCTAAAATTATGCCATTTTGTACAATCCTCTAAGTTTGCATACAAAGACTCTATTTCTGAAGCTTCTTCAAGGAATAAAAAATAATATCCCTAGAAACAGTGACATGTTTGTTTAACTAGATTTGAAAGATTTGAATACATAGGAGAATATGTACATGATAGACTAAAATAAATGTGGAGATTTTGATTTAATGTCTGTGTATACATACAAAGAGGGCATCACAACAGTTGAAGATTGTTCTCTCTTCACCTCTTTCCCCACCTGACTGCATTTAAATTACAAGGTTATCACTGTAGTAATCTCAGCATCAAATATCTGAGAAAAAACTCAAGATTTACATTTTTATAGATTTTAGTTATAATTCAAAGCAAACAAATTACAGTATTAAAGGATAATTGAAAAGTCAAGATGCCATGCTGTAATATCATATATTGCACTGAATCAGCCTGCCTTTTATTGTAGAAAAGAAAAAGAAAAAAAAAAGAAGAAACTCTACAGGATAGAATGTGTTGTAAACCACTAACTCTTCTGCAAAAGCACTGTCAAGTCAAAACTGACAAGAAAACTTCTAAAAAGGCTGCTTTGGGTTGTCATAATATGGGATAACCGCTTGGGACTATTTTACAAAGGAAAAAAAACTTACGGAGAAACCAAATGATCTTCACAGAATGTTGTGTTAATGCAATAGCAGATGCAGCTCTACAATGAGCACAGCATTTCCTTCCTCTGGGATTCTGAGGACTTTCACGTGCTGTGAAATATAATGGGACCATAAGGTGGATAACACTAAATGTTAACTATGTTAACTATGAAATGAAACTGGACTCTAATTCTTCAATTAATTCTCAGATTTTTTCTAAGCATGTGTAGATGACTAGACGTCCATATATCCCACCCAGCAGAAGTACCAGACTCAGCATGTAGTTGTTCCCAGCCTTATTTAATCTATAGAGAGTCAAGCACTACTGGAAATTAGGTCATAGATGCAGTAGCTTGAATTTCCCCTGGCAGTGTCCCTTGTTTCTGTGGCTCTCACAGGGAACCCAGGGCTTTGTTGCCCTTAAGCTGAGCATCCACAATCAGAAGAGATAACTGTAAATTATATCTCTTGAAGTGGACTGACTATTCACTCTGAGCAGAGAGGGGAGCTCAGTTAGCAAATGCCCGAGAGGGAGAAAAAGCCCTTTCACCAGTACTTAAGGCAGATTATGTAAAAAAGCCATCTCTTCTCAGAGCAGCATAGGTTGGAGTATGGAGCAAGATCATGTTTCATGCAGCAACTTCCCTTGCCACCTGTAAGCACAGTAAATGCTGATTACACATTATCTAGAAGTGCTTCCTCAGAGGCTGGCGGATGCTGTGCTGCTGATAGCAGCAAAGGGCCCACAACACTTTGAGGCGTTGCTGGTGATGGAGTACCCACAACGGGCACCTTGTGAAAAGACACCTAAGGAAGTCTTATCCCTACTGCACTCCAGGGTTGTGCTTGAATTCATACAGGAGACACTCAGAATGTTATTCACATTAATGTGCACATCCCAAGTGCCTCTGTTCTGCTCCCAGGAATAAGGAACTCCCACAGCTAATTAGCAAAGTGCAGTCATATGTACACGTATTTTCAGAACATAGTGAAAGGGAAAAATATGGCTGCACTTGAAGTTATGTCATTGATCACAAAACTTGTTTTGATTTTGTGGCCACTAAAATCAGTTCCAAGCATTAGATACTCAGACTAAAGTTTCCTTCAAGGGATAATAAAGCAGAGAGGGTAAGAATGGTGATAATGGGTATGGATCCCCCTCACATCATAACCACAAGTTTACATGGTACATTCCTCAGACACATGAAATTAATGGAGACAATTAATAAAATATCTTCAACTCTCAATAACTCTAATTTATTTAAAATATTTTTGGTCATGGTTTCATATGGCTTTACATAATTGCAAAAAAAAAAAAAAAACCAACCTCTTTCAGTTGTTTGGCAATTTCAATGACTAAATGTTCTCTTCACTTACAAATATCCCACTCCAGAAACTTCAGAAATATTATCCCTAATTTACACTGAATGCACGTGAACCATGATCACAACCTTTAATTTTGAATTTCGGTTCTTACATTTCTGTTGGAAATCAGCTTTTCCCTCTTAATCCTATTATGCTACATTCTCTGTTACTTCTCCTTCCTTGAATCTCTTACTAAGATCCTTGGCTGCTTTTATACAGCTTCTATTTTTACCAGGCTTGCTGTATCCATAGTAGAATTTCGACTTTGATGCCTGTTTGCTTTTAAGAGGCAGAAAGACAAAGAGTTAAATTTGAGTAACATTTGTTACTTTTTTTATCCAGAATGAGACTAATGTACTAGACACTCCACCTAAGTTTGGACTTCTAAATTTCCAGTGTCTAAATTTTGTGGCCCAGTTAAGAAGGCCACATTGCTGTACTTTCTAAATAATAAATGATTGGTAAGAAAGACAAATGACTAAAAGAAAAATAAATATATTTCCACTGAAACAAATTAGAAGATGCAGAGCTCATCCAGAGAATCATAGTTTAGTATTACTAAGCAATGACTATTTAGTTAGTTAGATATTTCATCATTTGTTTTCTACACTTTCTCGGGACAAAGAAGCATGATAAAAAACATCTAGCAAATCACTGAAGTATTGGTTAGAATGAAAAAAAAGCAGGAAAAAATAATTCATTTGTATCATAAAATTTATATTTTTTCTTTTTTTTAGTAATAAAATGAACCTTGTGGTAACATGACATATTTAATTTTGTGTCAGTGTTCATTTTAGTGTCTAGTTACCTGCTAGAGGGACATAATGGCCTGCGCCGTTCTGGGTTTTCCGTGTCCTACTTCCCCTCGCATAGCCGGCAGAATGTGTCTCTGGCTGGCTCTGATGCAATCTCCTGTGATGCTTTATGGCTTTTCTTGGTACCATCACTTCCCAGTCCACTGCATCCTCTGTGTCCATTGCATCACTGCAGGCACAGGCCCCAACCTCCAGAACTTCCATGGGATTAGTGTGAGCATATAGGTTGGAGTCACCTGGACAAGGCCTTTCTGCACTGTCCAAATCTTTAGTCATGCAAAATAAAACACATTTAACGAGGTTACAGTATTTCTGTACAGAATTTTTGGATAAAATGGTACCTTTACATACTTTTTAAAGTATATAAAAGATCATAGAGGAAAATATAAATATAGAAAATAAAATTTTAATGGATTTTAATGTTTATTCATAATAACAGCAATTTTCTGGATGATACTTTCTTATGAGCTGTTTCCTTTTATCCCAAAGAACTGAGGTGATGTATGCTTTAGAGATACATCTTCCTATACACACTTAACCATGCCATTAGAGTCAATTCCCTCCATTCACTGGAACACAGCAAAATGAAAATTACCAAAAATGTAGGCATGACAATCGAAGCTTATTCTTGTGGCCTGGGGAAAAAAATCTCACTCACCTATTTTTTTTTTTTTATTTTTTGGATATCTACTGGGATAGAGTTAAAATTAAAATTTTCAGATTAAATATTTTCTTTAAAATGAGATCTTTTCCCACTAATGTTCATTGTAGAATTCCTACCACTTCAGTGGAATTTGAGATAAACTAGTGCTGAACATATTTAGTCTGAGTTTCCTACAAGCTAAACTCTTGAGAAGAGCTCAGCTGGGAGAAGAAAATATTAGTGATTTTATGAGAATTTCAGCTGGAAATAAAACTTTTAATTCTGTTTCAAGAAACTTCAGTATTATTTGAAAATTTTCAAAGAAAAAATATCTTTTTCATTTAAAAAGTTTCTTAATTTTAAAAGCTTAAGCAAGACTGTTTAAAAAGGGAGCTTTCAAGGGCTTTTATTGGAAACAAACGTCTTCATGAATCAGAAGATGTTTTGGTTCAGTGGGGTTGAGTATCAAATGCTTTGAAAAAAAATGAAGTAAAATTTCTAAAATTTTAAAAAATGCTTTTGGCCTATCACATAATTATTTTAGAAGACAAAGCAGTAAACCAGTAGAACTCTGGACTCATTCTCTTAGGAACAGCAGATATACATTTTGTTTAAAAATAGATGTACTTTCTTGAGAGAGAAAAAAAAAAGCTTGTTCATCAATTTTGCATGTTTCACAACTTTTATTACAGAAGCTAGGCTTACTCTATAGATGAAAATGTGGAAGAGGCATCTTGCATGGTCTCTGAACTCTGAATGGTCCATTAAATAAGTGCTTTTATTCTCTTGACAGAGGGAGAGAATATAAAATTTGACAATGTGCTTCAGTCTCAAACCCAGCATGCTGCTGACCTGCTTCAGAAACATAGAAGTGGTCACCCAGAAAGTTGTGTCTCCCAAAATGTCAGCCTAGGGGCAAGCTGCCCTGCAGCTCACCACAGCTACTTGCTAAGAGCAGCAGATCTCAAGCTACCCATCATCCCAGCCAGCAGCTTGTGTAAAATTGCAAGGGAAGCTGGAGCACCTCTTCATTCCTGAATGCAATTATCATAATCCCAGTGCAGTGAGCATGCAGATATGAGGTGGGAAATACTCCAAGACTCTGTGATAATTTCTGGTTTATTTTGATGAAACTCAAAACACATATGAGTCACAGAAAAATGGTTTTTTCTCATCCAAAAGCTGTTTTTGGAGGAGTGATTCTCAATGGGAAAAGGTCCAGGCTTTGTTTTTGTGCAGCTTGACAGGAAGCACTCAAGCCTAGCATTGCAAAATCTGCTAAAACCACTTGGTAAAATATTAATCTGTTTCAAAATGCGATATTATAACATATCAACCAGAAAAATATTCCAGTTCAAATGCCATATCAATAAAATATCCATTCTTTCAGCTCAATACAAGCTTAAGATTCATGGAACTTAAGCAAGTTCTCACCAGCAGGAACATAGATGGACACATTGTTGAGTAATAGTTTAATTTAAAACATGCAGTTTAATGCTTTGGGTATTAAGCATAAAGATTACTCGTCTCCTTCTTCCCCTGCTTACCCACAGTCAGGCAGGAAGCTAGTAGATTAGCAGCCAGACTGACCGGGAAGATTTTCTCTCAGTATTGTCCTGTCTATCTTGAAGAATGCTCCTGCAACTTCCCATTGGCTCACTCTGCATAGGAGAAAACAATGAAGAATAAATGCTGCCAAAAGAAAGGAAAACTGAAAGAAACAACTTCAGATCTTTGCAACATTGCTTGTATATTGCAACTGTATGTGTTTGTTCCCTTTTTTAGCAAAAGTGCTGATGATACCTCTGAAAATGCTGCCTGGGATGTGGCCACTTGAATGAGAAGGGGATTGCAAGGACAGGATGAGTGAGCCCTGCAAGCCAGCCAGCCACAGATGTTTTCTTTCAGTGCATAGCTCCCTCTTGGCACTCAGTGCCTGGTTTCTTAGATTGAAATCTTCTTGGGAGAGAAAAGTTTCTGTGAAAGTTTGCTCCAAAGATCAAAGTCATAAGCTTCTGAAAAGCATACTTGGACATTTATTAGGAATAAGAGAAGAGAGGGGTGAAGGGAAAGAAATGGAGAGTCAGGTTGGAGAAGGCATGATGTAGGGATACACAGGAGCAGAAGGAAAACATGACAGGAATTCAGCTGTGAAGGAAAAGGAGGCAAAATCAAAAGGCAATTGTAGGGAATAATAGAGAAGCTTATACTTACTGCAGCACTTTCCTACTCTGAACATTAGAGTGAATGCTCAGCTCTGTTTTCTTTTACTGTCACAAAGTGCTGTGAAAAGCATCAGCAAGGTATAATTCGCACAGCAGAGAGGAAAGTGTAGGAATTGTGTGCCTGTGGCTGCAGACAAGTGCAGACAGCTGTATGCTGTCTGGGTCTGCATGAAGCCGGGTCTAATGCAGAAGCTCTAAAGCCAAAGGATATATTGCCCATAGGATAACCCCGTACTTAGGACAATATGGTTTCTAGGCCGGGTCAGAGGGTGGGAGCACAACTATCTGTCCTATTTATAGAGGTAACACTTCAATGTGAGCAAGAGCTGGAGGACCACACACTCGTGTCGCGCAGGGCTGCGCTCTTTCTCTCTCCACTGCTTCTTCCACAGGGAGGTGTAGCCAAGAGATGACTTGCAAGTACTTTAGTTTGAATCACAGAGGCCTGCACATGTCACTTGGAAAATCAAAATGGTCAGAAGATGTTTCTTTGCACTGGAAAAAAACCCAATCTACTAGGGACACTGATATAGAAGAATTAAGTTTTCTAATTTGTTGCAGCTTAAATCTTATTGTTAATCAATATCAAGTACAATATACATCCATATACTTTGTTATACACTTTAGTTATTATTATGCTCATTAAAAAAAAAAAAA
>VXBC01004318.1:299850-367090 GCA_013399945.1 Ploceus nigricollis
AAAAAAAAAAAAAAAGAGGAAAAACCCTAGGCAATTGTATTAAACCAGCAGCACTCCTTTGCTGCATGAAAGGTAAGATCATAAAGCCAGCTGCTCAGGGTAAGGAAAACCTGGAATGAAGATTACCAGTGCTCCCTTTGTACATCTGTATTGGAATTAATTACATAATCATACAGCATATTTTTTTCACAAGACTCCTGCCTTATTCAGTGCACAGCATGAATGTAGCTCACTGAATGGGTAACTTCAATATTTCAAATATAGGGAGATTTCAATATTCAATTGATTGATTCCAAATACTTAAAAATTGGTTTGGTTTGCATACAAATTGATCCTGAATTAGGCAATGGTCATGTCCATGATGAAAACACTTCAGTTAAATCACACGTAGAGAAAGCTTAATTGATACTTTATGATTTCTCAGCAGATGTCTGCATTCAAATGAAATTAATGTAAAAGAATTTGCTAAAAAGATGTAGGTACTGTATCTGAATAAATCATTTGCATTTGTTCAAATGAAGTTATATGCAGTAGGAGGTGCTGGTTATACCAGCAAGCCATAAACATGACTTTATTCTTGTCTCTCTTTTTCATATTATGCATTAAAATGAATCCAGAATGGGACTGATTTCCTCTATATTATGTCAGCGTCATGCTGATGCAACTCTTTAATTTCAGTCTTTTACCACCTAACTGCCTGTTATAGCAGTAAAAGCCAGTCTACACACATATATACTGTATTTATTTTCCTATAATTTCCTTTTAGATAAAGAATAAAATCATATGAGAACTCTTTAGGGCTACGAGTTTGAATTCTAAGTAAAGTGGGGCACAGCTGAAACAAACAGAAAAAGTGGAAGAGTGAAATTTCATATGTGAGTCCCAATATGATTATGAGTGCCAGTTCATCTTCCCTCTCTTACAGCCTGAGTATGCTTTTACTGCATGTCCTTGCAATGCATTCTCTCTTTGTAACCCTAGTCTCTCCATTTACAAAAGCCATCATGATGCTATGAAGAACATGATGCAGAAAAATAAATGCAGATTAGATATCGGTGTGTGAAATACAGTGCAGCCAGTTCTTTTTATCCTTTCTGCAACTTGATCCAAATGCTGTGACTACATTATTGTGGTTAAGATTAATGGGTAAAATATTTTCCCACAAGAAGCCACCACTTTTCTCCACTTAATTACCAGATGTTAAAAAAGAACAAGTAGTTATTCTTCTGTGTACTCACCTGCACCTTTTAGCTAATTACAGACAACTGCTAAGGGATTTCACGCGGCTTTTGCTGTGATGTTGCAGGATTATTGACATTAGAAATTATGTGTCTCGATAGCGTAGTCTAGCATGATGTCATACACTGATAGTCATTATGTCAGCTATTTGTGCCCCTTCAAACAGGGACTTTGTCTAATATGTATTGTTTTGCAGTCTCTTGCTCCCTGCTACTTTCATATGCATGGCTGGGAACAGAAGAGGGACCCAAAGTCCCGAACAACATAATAGATTATGTAACTCAGATGCCCCTTAAACTATGAGGGCAGGTGCATAATTTTTACAAAGGTTTTACAAATTTAAACTTTTTATAAGAACAGGAAACTTTCAAGTGAATGGATTGGAGAACACCAAACTTCTATACTGTACTGGAAAAAAGGGAATATTTATGGCACTTCTGCACTGCTAGAGCAGTGACAGAGTCATGAATGAGTCATGACAAGTTTAAGTGTCCTGTTCATTTTGTAGAGATATAAAGGATTAATAAAACTGAAGACAGGGGAGAGTTGGACTATTGGCATTTTAAAGGGAGATTATATTCATCCATTGAGATGGGGAAAGGGGAGTCTCAAAAATGCTCAGATGACTGCTTTCTTGGGATTAAGAGCAAACGTTCTGTTTCAGTTTGGCACCTTTTTGCATATGTTTACTATTTTAACAGTGTGTTTGAAGTTACTATTTTGTGCTTGATAGGTTTCCTCCCACAGTCTAGCAGAGACAGTATCAGTAGGTTAAAGTCTTTGAATTGAATTAGCCAGCCACGCACTCCTACTGATGTATAGCAGTACAAACTTCTAATTTTTCATTCATCTTTCATGTTGTGAATCCAAACCCAAAATTACAACTTCATTAAGGACTACAAATTAAGAGCCGTAAATCTTTCATAAACTACTTATAGGTTTAGCAGATAGAAAAGAACTGTGGTAGACACTCTAAGCCACTACAGTCTTCATTTCAATTTGTGTTTATGAAAATGTCACAGAATGTCTTAAAATCTATGCAGCGATTAATTATTTCAATTTTACTTTGTTTTTTAGTTCTGTGATTGCAAATATTTTGTTGACGTTAATACTAGAAGTATGCTATTGTAATTGTAGCACGATTGCACTTGCGATTAGCACTACATATGGTAGCACATCTTCATGTTTCATAGTTTTCTGCAGCCGACTTCCTACAGATATTTAGAACTGTGTCAACAATATTCAAATCTCATGATTTAGGTTTTTTAATTCATCATGATGGTCTACGCTTATGTTTACAGTGACAAATTCTGTTACCAACTAGGACCAGAAAAGAGCCAGTGTTGAGAGCACAATGTCCATACCATGCATGCTTCAGCACTTAGGGCAATTTGGAATTGCTTTAGTCTGGTTCCATGGACAGATTACTAGCAGAGGTGAACATGCTCGAGGTACAGTTTCACCAAAAATTAATCCAACATCTTTCCATTATATGAACCAAAATTAAATAAGTTGGGATGATCAGGGGAAAATTTCTAGTACAGGTAATTTTAAAACAGAAAGTGAAGTCAATAAAAGTTGTTGCCATCACTGTTTTAACAAGTATGTAAAAGTGCATAAACCAGTATTTCCATTAAAATAGCAGAAATCACCCAACTGTAAGTCTTTCATTTGTAATTAAAACTGATCACAAATTCAAATATTCTTTCTGGCTTTTTCTTTTTTTTTTTTTTTGCATATGTTTGAAAATATTGGGGAAAAATTTTGTTCTTGGGATTTCCTAGTTTCCCTGTTGAAAAACGGTAACAAAAAAAACCAAAAAAAATTGATAGCTTGATGTTTTGAAAATCAACAAATTTTGAATGGTATGTTGATAAGCAATACATTTTTTTTCCATAAAAATTACTTCTCATTTTATTTTTGTCCTTTTTAAATAAGAGCACATATAGAGATTGACAAGCATTGTTCCTAATGCCCTTAAGGGAGGTACTTCCTGTTACTTCATGCAAGACAAGGGTTTTGGTTGCTGCAAATTTAGACTGGAAATGTATTTATTTGAATTGGGACCTCCCAGGTCCATTGTGAATTCAAAAGCTAGTGAAAAGGGTTAATTCCTCCTTGACCTGTGAGTGAGATGCAAATTTTCCCAGAAAATTAAACGCTCCCAGTACTTAAAAGATTCAGTATAGTTTCTTCTTTTCAATAATCTGCTGTTACTATGCACTGAATTTGATCCAAACATTCTAACTGGATTACCTGACGTAAAGTGCCTTTCTTGCAAACAAATCTTTCAATAATCTGTTCACAGTCATGTCAGGTAAGTTTTTCCCTTTGCTTCTTCAACTTTTTTTTTAATTGAATTGCTGACATTCGTCACAGGGCCCCCTCAATGTAGGCACACAGAATGAGAGACGGTCTCTGGCCTCTATGGTTTATTAATTGGCCAGATAAATGATGGGAGGTGAGACCTTGCTTAAGGTGATAACAGAGGTCACTCATGGAGACAGCGCTGGAACATTTTACTCATTACACCAAACTCCAGTGTCACATTGATGGACTTCCTAATAGCATTTAAAATGCACAGTCATTCAAACTGAGGAAACAGAAATTAAACACATCACTTAAACAGATCTCCCCCCACCAGTATTTCTCAGTCTTCGTTTCTTTTTAATCAGAAAAAAATATCCTTTAGGACTTAAATAGCAGACATCTCTTTTTGTTCCTTCAACTAATTCCTTTATATTTGTTCCATTCTGGCAAAACACAGAGAAATTCTTCCAGCCTGTTATATACATGTACTTTGAAATGGTGGATAAAATCAAACAGCTAATAAACAATTCCAGCATCTCCTTAACAGGACTAGAATGACTGGCAGGCAGTAAGGTTCTATTATTTGTATTTAATGGGACTTAATCTGTTCTTGGTCACAGTGTAGCACTACTACACAGACCTCCTAAGCTTTGTCATGCTTAGTGACATGTTGTCTTTTCACAATTTTTCCCTCACCCTATAGAAATAGTATAATCATTACTGTGGAGTGATGTATCTCTGAGGACATATATTCTCAATGTCTCACATACAAGCTTTCCTAAGATTTAAATGTTGACTTTATCTAACTGGATTTCTCAGACTAGACATAAAAAAATATAGAAGCATTTCCCCTCTTCCTTAATTATGATTTTGTTTAAAAAAATCATCAAATATGCTTCTTTCTGTCAGTCTATATGTAAACAGTGGAAGGAGATTAAAAAATTAAGTCTTTCTAATCACACTGCTGTTTGTGAAAAGGGAACCTTTCACTGACTGCATTCTGTGGCAAAATGGATTATCACAAAACATGGCATCATGCTTTGCTGGGAAAAAAATGTGTCATCTGTTTTGCTTTAGTCTCACTGTGGAGCAATTGTCACAAGTGTCCTCCATATGAAATTTTTCCTTATCCTATTTGGCTGACTAAGATTAAATGCCAGTGCAAGGGCACCTAAATAAAGCAGAATAGCAGATATTTCTGTAGCTATTCCTATTGCTGTTAATGGGGTTTAACCTCAGATCAATAGAGAGAGGAAAGTGATATGACTATTGCTTTCCAGGGACTGTAAAATATCTTTAAAGCAATGCCACATATGTTAAACCTTACTTGCTGGGTAAATGCTGATCGTTGTGAATTTTTCCTAAAATACCAAAACTGTGGATAAAATACATCAGTTTCACAGTCTTTGGGCAACATTCTCAGTACTGTGAATGATCCTCTCCTAGGTTCACCTAGCAGACCAAAAATTTTACTTAATATAACAGCATTTCTACAGTGAGTGTTATATTCTGCTGCCCTTTGTCTTACGACAGCAAGGAGAGCACAAAGTTAAGATGAGATTACAAATAATAAAATAAATAAACACTCATTTTTTAGTTTGTAAAATAGACTTGAGCTCATTCATTCCTAGAATTACAAAAAAGGTAATAGGACAATACTTCACAATTGACAAAAATAATAACTATGCCTTGAGATTTATCCTATTTCTACTTGCCTTCTATTCATGATGTGCATTAGGATTCTTGCAAATCACTAAAATGTATCAACACATTTCTATCAGGTTATGGAAATTAAGTTGTCTGGTCTTGAGAAAAATTGCTTGTTTCAGGTCACCTCATTTTTTCTGTCTAAATGAGACAGAGATCCACATATGCTGTCTAACACAGAGAGTGGCATTTACCCTGTAGCTAAACTTGTTAAATGAGTTCATAAAAGCATGAACGGTGTTGTCTGTGGGAAGCAGAATGTGCTTCCATCCTCTCTTGTCTTGTCATTCCTGAATTCTGGATTTTCTGTTTAATTCTGGGAGTCAGTCTGTAGATTTAGAGATAAAGAGTGAATAGTATCTTCTGTATGGATGAAAAAAGTCTCTTTTCTTTTTTCTTTCCTTTTTCTCTTCTCTTCTCTTCTCTTCTCTACTCTTCTCTTCTCTTCTCTTCTCTACTCTTCTCTTCTCTTCTCTTCTCTCTTTCCCTTTCCACCTTTTCCTTTTCCTTTTCTTTTCCTTTCCTTTTCCTTTTACTTTTCCTTTTCCTTTTCCTTTTCCTTTTCCTTTTCCTTTTCCTTTTCCTTTTTTTCTTTTCCTTTTCCTTTTCCTTTTCCTTTTCCTTTTCCTTTTCCTTTTCCTTTTCCTGCCCTGCCTTGCCTTTGCTTTTTGCCTTTTCTTTCTTGACAGTTATGAACTGAGGTAATTATAGTTCACTATTCAGACATAAAACATGGTTTCATTTCAAGTCTTAAATATTATTTAAACTGCAAGATTCCCTTATGTGTAGGCACTGAGTGACTCATTCAAAACTGAATACATTTTAAAATAAAACTAGAAATTTATTTTGCAAGAGTGTCTTAATAGAAAATCAGTCAGAATAATTATTTGTTACATAGAAAGGATTCTACCCATCCAAAAAAATAATTCATTGCCTTAGTGCTTTCAAATGCCAGTAAAGGTTAAATTTAGTTTAAAAAGTTGTTGAATGACTCAGACACTCTTTAAAAATTTCCTTTTTTTTTTCAATTTCTACACTGTTTTTTCCCAAAGAATTCACCATCTTTTTGAAAAAAAAAATTAGTTTTATGGGCAGTGTTATTTTTCTTGATTTCCACTTGCTCTGCCAGGGGGTGCCAGTCCTTGTGACCCCAGTCCTGTGTCCAGGTGTACTATTTAGCTCTAAAGTCACTTATGACAGCAGAGGGTGACTAATCAGCAGAAATGGATTATCTCCCTAGCAACAGCAGTACAACACTCATGGAAGTATCCAGGGAGTTGGTGTTAAACAGGCAAACCAGAATTATCTCTGAATTAATGGCATTTGAGCAGGTAGAAGTGGAAAACAGAATGACTTCAGTGTACCCAGGCAGGAAGCCCCGAGCACAGGAAATATGTAGTTCTTCTCAGAAGGTCAGACACAAAGGTTTTGACTTCTGCCTCCCATGACAGCAACCCACAGAGCACCAGCTTATGCCCAGCTCTTCTCTCATCCAAACCTTATGTTTGGTTCGCCTAACTGAAGAACTAAGGTACCCAAATAGTTAACCAGGCTACTCAACCACCACAACAGATGTCTTTCCTGCAGAAGAAAGAAATTTTCTACAGTAAGGATTTTTTCCTTTGAAGGGGGCTGCAAAGGCCTTTGCGAGAAATAAGGCCTTTGCAGCTTAACTTCTACTTTAAGTGCAGAGCACATTTCTTTGAGTTTATCTTCCCTGATATCGTACACTTGGGTAGATGTAGGCGTATGTATACATGATGTTCAAAGGAAAATCCAACCTGCTCTCTATACACTGGATAGGAGCACAAAAAAAAGTTCAACACATCTCTTCACACAGTACTGAGAAGTGTTCAGCTACTACAAAGAAAAAATGCAGCAAAAGAATGAGAATAAGGTATGAAGGGTTCTCAGACTGCTTTCCCACCTGACAAGTTTTCTTGCTCTGAATGACCCGAGAATACCGTCTACTCTGAAGCATGTGGGAAAAGAACAGCAGAGTGTTTTGGCACATAGGTGGGAGAAGGCTGTGTCACACCAAGTGTTGCACAGCCTGTAATTCCTTCCTTTTTGTAGAGCAAGAATAAAGAATAATGGGTCTAGCTTTTATGTTTTAGTAGACTGCAGCTCATGGGCTTCCTGCCAAAGGGTTATGTGGTGCTGTTTGGCCCTTGGTTTCAAATACAGAAATGGCCATCTTTCAATAGGAGATGCTTCTAAGCTAAAGAAAGAGTAGCCAGCTGAAAGGAGAAAAGCAATTGTGAATAAAACATGGAAATAACAGCTATTATACAATCCTCCTCTTAGCAGAGCATTTAGCTTGAGGTGAGTTTTCTTTTTTCTCCAGTTTTAATTCTGAGAGGGATTTCTATGGAAGATTTTTTTCAAAATAAGTTATTATTCCACTACCGTGCAGATTTAGATGCCTTTGACACTGAGCTTTTGAAGGATTCTAAGGCTGTATTATGAGAAAAAAATCTTAGCAATTGTTTGTGGAAAAAATCTGACAATAAGGTCAAAGGAGCCACAAAGGAGGTGACATTTGCTGATTAAGGCCTTGCTACAGCATGAAACACGGTCACCAAGAAAAGCATACAGCATTTAAGGATTTTGTCATATTTTTTACAGCAAGAGTGTACTTTTATGCATGCTAAAGAATGGAAATGAATTTTAATGCTTATCAGGCACTTAGGCTATCTTATATGAAACCAGATTTGGCAACTCCTCCTGCAGCTGTTGCAAACAAGTCCAGCCAATCATCAGTACTTGTGTGTTTCATTCATCCCTCTGTAAGAGAAATAGAGAAGCAATAAACTCAGAACATTTAGAAATTCAGTTTTAACAAAGTGGATGATTTTCTTTGCAGAGCCAAGTCTTTTAGTTTGTTGTTGTTGGGTTTTTATAATAATTTCACCAGCGGAATTGGATTGAGATTGCTGCCTTCACAACTGCAGAAAGCAAAACAAAACTGTTTTCTAAGCTTCTAACAAAACCTCTGAGCTTCACCAATGTCTTCGAGTGGAGAAAAAATGTGTGTACAGCCCATTTTGAGTTTTGCAACCAAAGCTGTCAAAACCACACCTGTAGTTTTCATCCCATGTGATCTGGTGGCATGTTGTTAACTCCAAGTGTCACATCAGGTAGCAGGACTATCATCTGGTATATAACTACTTATTTCCACCAGTATCCCAGCAATTCATTGGGTACTCTAAAGTATTGTAATGTACCTAGAAATATTTTTATTAGTTAAAATAATTATGATAATGGCTTCCTTAGAAAATTTTCCAACTCTCACTAAACATTTGGTAAAACCTGCCATTTTGTGTCCTCTTCATTGAATTGTTAGCTGCATTTGTATGAAACATGTATAGGAAATTTTCAGTCTGATAATCAATATTTGACATTCTCTTTAGCTGTCACTGATGATGACAAAAGTTTCTGGAGATATTAATTTTCCATACTTGTTGACGCTCACCATTCAGGAAAAGTGACAGGTGCTTATGTCAAAGATTACAATCTGGTTAACTAGTAGCAACTAACTCATCAGATGCATGATAGTCTCTCTGGTCACCTGCACAGTACTTTCAAGCATGTGTTCTCCTGATAATTCCTCTCCTTGTAGTTACTCAAGCAGACTCAGTCAGGTGCTTAGACATTTCCAAAGCTAACCTAGAGTCTATTGCCATAAGTCTGAAATAAATTCTTTAAAAATATTAGAATGTCAATATGACCTATTTAAATTTTTGACATTTTGATTATTTTGCCAAAAATCTGTTTTGGCGGCTGCTGTTGTTTATCCAGAAAGGAAGAAGCTGTTCATTTTGTTTTGTCTTGATTAGGTTTGGTTTGGTGTTCTGGGAGATTGGGCTGAAGGCCACATACATGCTTTTCAGGTCCTGGGTATTAGATTGGACAAATGTATATAATGACGCACACATCCCAAAAGTGTGTGCCAAATGCTGACATTTGTTTTCCTCAGAGAAAACACTCTTGCACACTCAAGTCCAGACTTGAATGACTAGTCCCTTATGCATTTTGTTTCCTTGTCACATTTTCAAAACAAGATGGGATAGAATATGTTGCCACTTATTTGTAATAAGTTTTTAGTAGCCTTTAGTTCATTTTCCTTTTTATTCATACAGTTTCTATTCTCTGTGCTGCAAACATCATAGTTCATACATTTCACCAATAAGAGCTCTAAATTCCATATAACAGTGTCATCCATCTTTGAGGATGCACAGATAACTTGAGGCATTTTTAGTAAGGAAATATCACTTAGTACCACATGAGAGTAACAGTGCTGCACCAGGCACCACTGATTAATTGATTTTGGAATGAAGATGATGTCTTACAGAACCTAGAGAGCTGTGAGACCAAGTAAATTCTCCCAGCTTCAGTGGTTTTGTATTTCTGAATGTGTTTTTTTGTTTGTTTTTTTTTACCTGAAGCAGTGATTTTGCCAATTTTCTAATTTTTCTATTTTTATAATTGAAAAATTTTATGCATTAGCGACACTTCAATGCTTCCTCTTCACTTTAGATGACAAAATAAAACATAAAGATAAGAAAATTTAAGCTTTTTGAAGTATGTGGTCTATTTGTTATGGTACCTAAAGGAAAAACATAAAGGAATACCAAGATGCAGAAGAAAAGGTGCAAAAAAAGAAACCGTGATAAGTAATAGAACATAATTCAATTTTGCCTTTTATTTTTTCCATCTGAATCCTTTCTTGTTGCCCTAGCATATTTGATAGTCAAAAGGCATCTTCTACCTCTGATGAATCCAGAAAACATCAGCATATGCTGTGCTCAGATTATGCTATAATGACTGACCTACTTGGTCATGCCTTCAAGTTTTGGATAAGGCCTGCATTTCTCCTCTGCCAATTGTGTGAGGGATGCACATTTGTTCTCCTGCCTTTCCATAATCATAAATCTGCAACCTGCAGTAAACTCTATTCCTGTGCTGCTATGATACCCTGGTATGTATCACTGCCTCGCTTGTTTCCAGTAATATGCCAAAGATAGAAGATGAATAAGTACATCAGAATAAAGCTCTAATATGCCATACACATGCTGTCCTAGTCCCATTTGTCCATCACCGTGTTTGCACTTACTCCCAAAAGAAGCAAAGATCTTGGACACATTGCTGACAAATGCAGCGGATAGCATAGAGATACAATTCTGAGCAGTCTGCTCAAACCTTTGCACACTGACTGACAGCTGGTTTGTCACTGCAGGCCAATGTAAAACGTGAAGTTGCCAGTGTCATCTCACTGCTTTCCCTTGCACAGGCTCTGCTGCTCACCCTGCCATATCCTTGTTTCAGAAAGCTCCCAGGCCTTGCATTTTCTTAACTAAAAGAGAGAAGGTCCATGTTCCCTTGATGATTAGTATACCTGCCTAAAAATATTATTACATTTCTGAGAAGGTTATCATTTGCTCTGAGTTGGTAAGCCAACCTGCAGGGCTGACTCTGCAGCTGCCATAACTCTGAAATCAACTGTATTGTATTGAGTTACCTGGTGGAGTAATTAATGTGTGGAGTGCGCTAATGACTCTTCTCAGATTCTTATATTCATATCTCCTGTAAATTTTCTACATGACATTCAACCTTCTCTACTGATTTTCAGCAATTTTTGTGAGTATGTGTGAGTGTGTGTGTGTGTGTGAAAAACTTCTGTTTTTGCACTTAAGCTCATCAGATCTCACCAACTGCTTTGGATGTACAGATCTAGGTATAAGTCATCCATATAAGTCAGAAATCATAGGACCTGTCTTTAACAGCTGTCCTTGTTTTCTGTTTTGACTTAAGAAAAGGCAAAATGTTTGCTATGAGAGAAAAGGGAGCAGATAGAGGTGTTCTGTAGCCCGTTTGTTTATTAAAAAAAGCCAAAAACCAAAACAAAACAAAAAAACAAAGGAAAAAAAAAGCTTTAATCATACATTTAAAGAGAAAGTGTCTGCAAAGAGAGGACCAGTATTTTTTTCAACTTTTGCCTACGTATTAAGTCTAAATGGGAGACTGCAGGGGTGGAGACTAATGGAAGTCACTAAGTGCTATGTTGCTCAAAACCATAGGCCAAGAAAGCCTGCCTGTCTTAGTAAGACATTAAGCACCTTTTAAAATTAGAATTTTATTTAACCTTGAAGTCAAATTTTTCATGGGAATGGTGCAATCTTTAAGAAATTTCTCTGAAAATAGTGTTCTATACAATGCAGTAGACAAGGATGACTGTTTTCCCCTTCTTTTGCTTTTACCTAAAACTAAGGTGCCTTAAAATGTGAAACGCCTTTCTTGCATCACTTCCCAACAAAAGGTTGAACCATTTTTCTGTCTTCAGCCTGGGAAGCACCACCCAGAGAAAATCTTTTGACTGTGAAGAAAATCCTGCACACTGAGAACTGGAAAATTGCTCAGCACTCACAAGATTTCCTGGTGGCATCAGCAGCCACCATGAGCTGAGCTGAAAGTCATCCATCTTCCCATTGCACTGCTTCTGAAAGGCTCTTGGCTGCTCTGGAAGCCCTGGATTGCCAAAACCCTGGCAGAGGAGTAAGTTTACAACAAGGGCTGCAGGGAGAGCAGGTTACTGATTGAGTGCAGGGGAAGTGTCAGAATACAGCAAGTTTTATAAAAAAACTTTAAACATAAAACAGAAGTTGGTAAAATAAAAAGTTTTATTCAGGACTAACAATGAGTCCATTACAGACATTGACGATTTGAATTTGTTGTGACTAGATTTGTCAGAATCTGCAGCTGTGAATCTTTCTTCAACTTTAGATAGTCAGGTAGTTCTTGCCATGTATTTCATTATGCATTCATCTACTTCACTTTTTTTTCCTGTAGGCAACTTGTTTTGGTTTCAGTTAGTTTGCTTGCTTCTCTGACAGCTGCAGCAATGCTTTCAGGGGTTTCTAGGTATCCCTTGAAAAAAACCTGTCACTATACAAAAAAATTAAGATCTTTTCTGTAACTCACATCTAGTACCCATCCTTTTTCGACATTGCTAAACAGTTTCTTCCAGTGATGATGTATGTTTGAAATTCATTAACATACTTCTGCAACATAAATTTCTTTTTTTAATGAAATCTAAGGAGTGTTTCAAATGAAAAAGCCTTTGAAAAGCCTTCTCAGGAAATCTTTGTCTACAAAGTATTCAGAACATTTTTCTGATTGTGAAATGCTCTGCTCTGAGTTGATGACTACAGTATTAGTACTGGGAAACAGAATTAAAAGCATTGATGGTAAAATTGATAATTTTCCTCTTTTCTTTTCTTTTCTTTTCTTTTCTTTTCTTTTCTTTTCTTTTCTTTTCTTTTCTTTTCTTTTCTTTTCTTTTCGAGGAGGCACAGAGTCAGATTTTCAAAATTTAATTTTTTAGTTTTGGTTTACCTCTGTCCTTCCAGCTTGTGTAAAAGAGAAATTAAGACATGAGAAAAGATTCTTCAGAATCTTCCTTTATGGTATTTAGGATAGGAACTGTGTTCTAAAGTGAATTCATACAGTGCATGACACAATAGAGATAATTAATTGAGACCTCCAGGTGCTATTGTGTTATAAACACTCATCTACTCAGCAAACTAATTTAGTCTCCTCCATGGACTGTGGATGCCTCTTGTACGGACACGTGGAGCACAATGAGAACATTGATACATCACTCCTTAAAAGTTACACTATGCTAGAGTTTTAGGGAAATATGTATAGGGATTTTTGGTGCATTTCTAGAGCAGAAGAAAGTTTCCTTCCTTAGCAGTGTCTGTCTCTGTCCTACAGTATTGACTAGGAAACATCATTTAAGCTGTATTACAGATTCCCCAGTACTCCCATTTCCTAACCTCCAATGCGCATATCTGGTGGACACAGGGGTGACAATGACATGCATAATAAACAAAGGAGAAGTGACCTGTTTAAATTTCCTTCAGTGTGACTCTTAAGTAAATTCATAAAGGCTGTTCACTTTATATAGGTGATAGAGGGAAATTGCCTGAAAATACTATGATAACGGAAAAGCTAATACAAAAAAAAAGAAAAAAAAAGTTAGAACTGAATTTAAATAAAATTATTCAATTTAGGATACAAAATTGGCTATACTTATATTTTCAAATACCGTAAGCTAATAAGAACAGAAATGAATGGCAAGAAAGTTGGTGCTGGGGATCTGATTCCTGCACTATTTGCATTTCAGGACATTTTTACTTCAGACCAGCTCTGGACTGTTCGCATAGACTGAATTCCCTCTTGCAGATGGAGTGTGTTTGTTTTGCTGCTAAAGACCACATTCCAGTTCCTCTAAATTCCTTCATCCAAAAGAAATTCAGTTTGTGTGCATTGAGACCAATCTGTGATGCAAACCAAAAGACAGCACAGGGACCAGATGAAGATAATCTTAGATCAGCAGATGATCCCAATTAAAACTCTAGGCAGGTATATCAAAACTGATTGCATTCAACTTAATATGGAAGTTGTGGTGCTAATTATTTTACTAATATTGTATGTGCTTTATGTGGTTACGTGGCAAGGTTTTGGTACAAGAGGGACTGCAGGATGACCTCTGTGGGAGGAGGTTATGGGCTGCCGAGTGACAAGCACAGCAACATCTGGCTCCACAATGAACCTAATTGAAACTGGCAAAAAATTAAATGAGTTTTCCACGTATTGAGTCTGTTTTGCCTATGAAGGTAATTGGTAAGTGATATTCCTATATTATCTTGGCCTGTGAGCTTTCCTATCCTTTTTTCTCCCTCTGCCCCCCCGACAAGGAAGAGTGAGTGAGCAGCTGGGTGTTTATTTGGCTCTTTGCAAAGGCTAGCCTACCACAATTACATATAATTATTCTGTCTCATTTGCATTGGGTAAAATGTAGAAAAAGAGTAGAGAAGAAGAAATAAAAGGTAGGCAGTTCTCTGTTATGAAGGGCTTATATTTTAACAAATATGTTTTAATCGGCTTTATATTTTAATAGGTAAGCTAAAGATATGTCATCCTAAAGTATGATCACCTTAGTCAATAGACAGTCACAGTGAAGGAGTGTTTTACACTGTCATTTCAAAACTGAAGTTACAAGTAGGCCTCTGGAGGTAGCAGCCAGGAAAGAAACTTATTGGCATACACATGTAATGACATTAGCTTAAATATGAAGTCATGTGTTGTGTTAACTCTTTCACTCTAGCATGAAGAAACTGCTCCCCTTGGAAGGTTATTTGGATTTCTGAGTCATCTCCTCCTCAGCAGTAGTACAGATGTGACTGGTACCTTGCCAGGTTGTTTCTCCTCCAAACAAATCCTTCCAGTCCTGCTCCTCTGCTCAGTTAATTCAGCTTCTTCCACCTTTAGAGATCTTTTGTTTGCCAGGGACAGTTCGAGCTTTATAGGAACTGGACAGCTTTGTTGGGCACTAAAGAAATCACAGTTGCTAAAAATCTTGAGGGTAATAAAAAAACATCTTCCCAGAGCTGGTCAGGATCAAGATGGGGAAGACACAGGTCTTCCAGAGTTAGAGACACAGGAACTGTACCTTAAGAGCCCAACTTATCTCACCCTAGATGTGTTCCAGCAGTCTTTATTTGTTGAGACATCAAGGAAGACCTTGATCCTCAAAAGATGTCATTAGTGAGAGAAACATAACTGAGGGCTAGAGCCTGAGAGTCAGGTCTTGAAGACAGCAGCTACTTTGTGCTCCAAGGTTGATGCAGAAGGGTTGGATAGGAGATTCACGCTGAAATACTGTTCTGAAGATGGTACTTAAAAACCTGTGTCCTTCTGAGCCTTCAAGCCAGACTTTTTCCAGGGATCAAGAATGGAGATCAGGAGATTTCTTTGAACCTGTTAGTGAGAAGAGATATCTAGTGAATGCCCACAAAGCTGCCAAATGGTCAGGATCACTTTGAATTACTTCAGCACACTCTTCTCGAAGAAGATTTCTCAGGGATGCAGCCACCCTCAGGCCACACTGAACCAATGGCAATGCATTTGACATTCCCTGCTTAGGAAGAGCACATGACTGATTGCCTCCTTCTGTTACTCTGACACTGACAATGGCTTTTTTCTTTCAAAGCTGGCGCCTTGCCAGTGATGAACAGGAGATGAACAGTAAATCAGGCTGCAGAGGCTGGTCCCTTCTAAGAGAAGACTCCAGCTACAATCTGGTCATATGGGGAAATTTCCTGAAAGGCCTGTCACTGGTTAAGCAGGATGTCTTTCTCTCAGGGACACTGCAGTGGTTGGTGATGGCAAAACAGAGAAAGAGTGAAGAGACTTGCAACTCCCAGTGTGTGATCCAAAGCAGAGAAATAATCAGGTGCTTAAAATGACTGTTATGGACCTGTTCCACATTTCTGCAAATATCAGGCTTCCTAAGCAGCAGATTTTGCATGCATGCTAATAGAATGCAGCGGACAAGGCTCCTGGGACAAGTCAGAGTGGACCATATATCTGCTAGGGGAGCCTGTCAGACAGATAGAGGACATGGACTGTAGGATAGCTGGAGAGGTCAAGTTACTCCAAGTGAAGCACAGAGGGGCCACAACTAATGAGAGCCAGAGATGGGCTAAGGCAATGCAGATGTAACTGTCTCAAGCTGCTTAGCTGGCAAAGCTGGATTTGAACTTGGCACTGCTGCTGAACTAGCAGTATAGAAGTGGCCCACAGTGCTCTAGGGAGCTTCTGCAACTGAACTGAAAGGGAATGGTGGGTGAGATTTGAGCAGATTTTTCTATTTTATGCCTTCTCTAGAGAATGCTCCATCATCTCTGCCAGAGCTGGTTTATGCCTGTGTTTCATAGCAATATACGAGCAAAGAAAATGCTGCTGATTGCAGCACTTGGCAAGTAAGCTCTAAATACTTCCCAGGGAACAAAATCCTCAGGTCCTTTTAGGATGTCTTCACTTGCATTTAAAGATACTCTAAGTTGAACACAGTGCAAAGATAGCTACAGGAGCTGTTAACAGTTTCAAAGAATGCCCCTAATCTAAGTTTGTTTAGCAAATTATGTATCCTCACTCTTGGTTACAAGTAAGAGAAACATGGGCTTTAAATGGGCACACAAATACATTCTACTATCTCTGAGACCTTTGTCTGGGAAATAGATTTAATTTAAGCCATCAAGGAAAAATTTCTTAAGGGAACCTCTCTTTCACAGATGGTTTGCAGCAAGCTGGCAACACAATGAGCCCCCAGACACCATTCATCTGCAGAAATTCCAGGCATCCCTATATATATATTGTGTTTTTCAATAGAATCCTGTTCCCCTTGTCCCCTTACAACAGGAGGCAGCCTTCAATTAATCTCCCTGGTTTGTTTCTTCCTAGCTAAAGATAAGACTCAAAGAAAACTAAAAAGAATTTAGTTTGGGAATTCACTTGGTAATCTGTAGGAAATTTAGCTTCAATCCCTGTCCAGTCTCTCCCTCTAACTCCTGTTTCAGTCTTTGCCAGCAGGTGCATGATGGTGCTCTGAGTCCTCCAGCCTAGTGTCTGGTCATCTAGGGTGGGCACGGGGAGGTATCCAAGGATTTTCACTTAAGGCACCTTCATGATCCAGAGAAGCTGACTGGGAAACGGCCTGAACTTCCTCTGTAGTCAGAGAGAGATGCTCCCGTGGAGAGCAATTCAGGTCACCTTGATTAGGTTCTTGCTCTGAATTACCCTTTGGAGGAGCTCATCTATCTCCATTAATTACACAGGGAATATAGGAAGCCTATCATGCTAATGTAAGTGCTGAACTGTGGTGCCTGAAGTAAGGCTCTATGAAAACCTCCCTTCTATGAGGTCCTGGAATCTTCTGTTCCTCTGCTGAAAATATATAAGGTTTCACTTACTAGGGAAGAAAATTCAGAAAGAATTTTCAATCTTTTTTGTCGCACTTGACTTTAAAAGAAAATCACTGTCACATTTTTTCAAATGCTCTACTTAAGAAAATGAATGTATAGCTTTCCCACACACTCATGACAATATGCAAAATCACTGCTGGTAATGAGGGCATCACAGCTTCATTCCTATCATTGCCTTTCATTTTCCCATGTGTCTGAGCTCCATAGTTACTCAAACTGTCATATATATAATTTATTAACACAGAAAGTCATTAAAATGCAATTTCTTCATCTATTTGTTTCTTTCCTAATTGCACACTATTTAATACTAAAAGAAATTCAGCAATGACTGGCTTGATTTTCCTTAGTTGCATAGATGTAGGAGTTTATATTTAAACATTTCTTTAATTATTTTCTTGTTTTTATTTATGTGAATTTTGCGCACTATTTTGTTCCACTCTTAATCTATTAGCTGTTTATATTCTCATTCCTTAGCATGCATTTAATATCATGATTGATTTTGAGCTTAAATATTTTGAAAAGTGTTTTCTCTGAAAAGAGAAGCATTATGTGTGACATTTCTAACTTTTTACAAATGTTCTGATTTAAGTGTATTTACAATAACTCTGCTTTCTTCCTGATTTAAGTGTTAAAAAGAATTGTCTTCAGGTGTCTCTGTATAATTATCAGAATTGTATCTAGTATGTAATGCTAATGCATTGATATATAAATAGAAAAACTCAGATTGCCGTAATTAATGGATTTTTTTCAAAGAATTAGTTTCATACTTCCCCCTGGTCTTTGGTCTAAATGTTGGGGGACCTCTTTTGCTTTTCTTTGTCCTAACAGGCTTTTAAGGTTGAAAATGGATTGTCTAACAACCGCTTTCATGACTTCACAGCTGCATTTATAACAGGGCTAGCACATCACCTTGGTGCCTCATCATCATTTTTCTCCAAGGATGGTAAATGAGCCAGAAGCGTTTAAGGAACACTGTCTAGGAAAGCTTTGCACAATATTCCCTATACTCAGCAAGATTTGTGACATTGATTTCAGTGGTCTTTGGGTCAAGATGGATCTCTTAGCTTTGAAGTTAGCAGAATAATATATTTGGGAAACATGGCTTCCTCTAGCTCATTAATAATTTGAGAATTTTGGAATGAAAATTTTACAGAAATCATGTTGTGTCTTGATATCAGAATAATAATAAGTAATTATTGAATGAGAGATGTTTGAGCAGATGCAGGAGTGACAGAATTTTTCATTCCTTCCTGTGAAATAGTCGAAACTTAATGTCATATGTAGGCCTAAATGTCAGGCATTTTTAGGGATTCTAAGATGCTAATACAGGGTGGTCTTCCCAGGACTAGTGCAATCATCCTGGGTCATCACCCCACAGCTATTGAATTGCATGAAAGTCTTTTTGTATGATTCTGTACAACAATCTGGATTGCTATGTGCTGCTGTACAAATGCATTGGCACGCTAATAGAAAAATTCAGACTATTGTTATGTTTGACATAGATTTAAAAGAAATGACTATTACAATGGTGTGAAAAGTGCAAACCCAACAAATCTGTTACCATAAATACGCAATGAAATCAGAGTTTATAACTGTAGTGTCTACTTATAAAAGACAGTAGGGTAAAAATATAAGTGTTGTTTCCTGTTCGTATTTCTGCTCTCAGAAAGACTTCCACCCTTGGAGTTCCTCTGCTCTCAGTTCTGTGGAACTGAAAAATGTGTGCTTTATATAAAGATATGAAGATTTAGCTTAGACTCCTATCTTTTTCAAATTTTGTTTCACAAAGCTAATCACTTTCTCTTTTGGTTTTTTTTTTTAATACAGCCCCTACAATTAGTTAGTGGAAAATTATATTTTTGATTAATATTTTAGCAAAAATACTGTACAAATGCGAATTTGTGAAAAGATAAAAACCTTTATGTTTCTATGTAATCATGTTTATTACAAATTAATTTGTACAGAATTTGTTGTAAAAGGGCTAAAGAAAACCTATAGATTTTCTTTGATCAAAAATTAAAAATATCAGCAGTGTCTAAATACCTGGTCCTTTGGGAATACTCTTAGGAAAATGAATAAAAGGAAATTAAGTAGATGACAAAAAGTGTATAAGTGATTTACCTTTTATCTGGATATTGTTTAAAGGAATTAAACATAAATTATTTATTCATTTTACCTTTTTCTGTCATATTTGTTGCTCTGAGTCTTAGAAAAAGAATGATCTCATTGCATTAAACATTCATCCCACTGGATGAGCAGTTGAAAAACACAGGCATAGCATTCATATGCAGTGAAGTCAACAAGACCAAGATATTTAAATGAACTGAGGATACAGTCACAGACTATGTTCAGCACTATTGTATAACACACAAAATGAGGAAGTCAGAATACATTTAATGTAGACTGTCTCAATTGTTTTTATAAATGAAATTTTTGATGGCAGCATATTAATATTTTTTGGTATCAAGTAGGAAAACATTATCTCGTTTATATCCAGGAAACGTAACTGAAATAGATAAAATGCAGAAATGCAACAGAGTAAAGAATGTGACACTAAGAATCCTTTACCTATATGGTCACTTTCTGCAGTCCATGTAGACAAATATGCTTGGTTTATAGTGGCTAGAAATAGTCAATGGAGAATAACATCAACAAAACTGAAATTTCCTCTGATGAAGCTGGTAGAACTTTCTCCAACAGCTATCCTCTACATCCATGGTATTGACGCATGGCTAGGAAAGGGTTGAGAACACTCTGAGCATATGGAAGGCCCAAATGATGGCTTAGGATTTTCTCCTTACTTAAGAGCTCTGGTGGAGTCTAAAAACCTATATTAATGAAGATCTCAAGGAAATAGATATGCAGAATATGCCCAAATGTGGCAGGCTCTGCTTTTTTTCTAACTCAAACTTCAGCAGTGTACAAGTGTTCATTAGCTATGTAACTAAGAGTGGCAAAAAAACTCAGTATCATGAACTTTTCTAAAGGCTGTGGTGGGATTCATTAAAACCAGGGTAATGTCTTTTACTCATTACATCTCTGTGATTTGCTGGCTCTGTCTATTTCAGACAGTGTTGAAATGTCTAACAATACACATAAGCCAAAAATAATATTGTTTTGGCATTAAAGTTACTGTACAAAGAGTGATCATGATATTTGATGGGTAATATAGCTTTGGTTATTCTTCTACCAGGATTTCTTTGGCCCATGGAGGTTCATAATCTCCAGGAAATGTGTCTTTTCATATTCTTAAGAAAATATACTTATGAATGCTCTGATAGATAAACATGTGCCTTGTGTATTGTTAGCCCCAGGATGTCTTGAAGAAGATATACATCTCAATGGGCCTGTTCCTGGGAGACAGATATAACTAACAATAGAATATATAAATCAACCAATAAGATTACTACTGTAAGGAAAAGTTAATTTCTTTTTGTTGTTTTTTAATCTTGGTTTTTAAAATGTAAATTTTTATAATAATTTTGAAAGAAAATATCAGGTGAGATTTGCACAAAAGCTCTCTATGTTTTTCTTAATGATATTATGGACCAAATTAATCTCCCAATGCATCCCTTCAGAGTGTTGCTTTGGCAACCTTAACCAGAAAGATTATTTTAAAAATTTAATACTATTCAGTAATCTGTCAGATATATCTACAGCAAACTCAAAGTCATTGCCATCATCTTCTTACCTTCTTTGCAAACACATTCTCTCCAGTTTTCTTACTCATTCCTTTGCAGATGAATTTGAACTTAATGTTCCTGCACTCTGAATTGGATGTATACAAATTTGGCCTGAAATGAAAAGCCCTTTTATGTAGCTCAGGTGCCAGTCAGAGATGGATCACAGCTGATCAGGCAGCTGCCAGCTCACTTCTCTGTGCAGAAGAACACATGAACATGACATTTATATAGCACCCCTTTTTTCTCATTGAAAACATATACGTGAAAATTTTAAATTTCCTCAGCTATCCCTCTGTATCTGGCCCTGTAACACTGAAAGTGCTCTAAGAAAAGCTTGGAAGAATGGTGTTGCCTGGAATAACTGCATAGTCAGGTATGTGGCATCAGTGAACAACTGATGTCAGGAAAAGGGAACATTATTTTCAAGCAGTATCATCATATCTTGCAGTTTACCTGCAAAATTTTGGCCAAGAGCATAATTCTGATAAAGATTAAAATCAGATGTTTTTCATATAAAATTGGATATTTCTTCAACAATCTGCTGAGTTTTCTCTTGCCTGTGCTTTTAATCTCAAACCAAGACTGGAATTTCTAGCAGGCTTGTGTGTCACAGCTTATTGAGTACTCTTCCCATGAGATATTCAGGTGATATATAAATACCTTCTGCAGTACCCAAAGAAATCTATTTCTTTGTTGCTGCCAAGATTTTCATCTAAAACCTAGAGAAAAAATTCAGAATTATAATTTAGATTGATTAGGGTCATGGAAGTTTTTGTAACCTTATTTAATGCAGTTCTTTCACCTCATTAGAATACAGAAAAAATGGTATTTGATGAAACATTCAGAGGCCAGGAAAAATATAGTCTGAAGGATTTATATCATGACAATGTTTATTGAAACATATGTGGAAATAAGATATTTTTTATATTTTGTTAATTTGCTGCTGTTTCTGTAAGTCTCAAATGCATATAAAGTGTTCATCCAGCAATATGACTAAAATGACAATTTGTTAAGTTTCTCTTTTGTCGCCTCATGACCATCTGGTAATTGGGATATTTACTACACTGATGTGACTGTTGATTTGTATCCCCTAAAACAACAAAATATAACATTTTAAAGTTTTACAGGTATCTCATCAATGACAAAATATGTGGGAGGAAAAAGCAAAAGGGTAGGATTAAATGAAAGCAACGACAGTATCACAGGATATGTACATATACATGATTATTTTTCTCAAGTCAGTACAGTCACAATCTCTTTTAACAAATTTTGACTAGCTAACTTTTTCTCCGACTCAATTAGCTGAATCTCAATAACTAAACAGAGAGAAAACTGAGAGGAATATAAACTCACTGTGCTAAGAAAAATCATCATGGCCGAATAAACTTGACACGAGAGGAGCCACATGTGGTGTCTCCCATCCTTTCAGAGAAGATTGGAACAAACTCCAGGATTTTGCCATGAACTTTGTGTTCTTAGTAATGAGCATGCTTCAAGATTTCATATGCCTCTTCATGCCAAAGACAATTTGAGATCCTCAGATGAGAAAATGAATGCTATCTATAGTTTATCCAGAGAATTATTGTTACTGAGGAAATAATTTGTGTTTTGTAAATACATATTTTTAGGATAATTGATGTATCTGGTAAATAATATATGATATGTTAATATAATAAATTTCCACCATTCATTTCTAAATTAGCCAAATATGTATTTAACAAACTTAGTTCTGAAAATAGCTTAATCACCCATGGGCAAAAAAAAGATTAAACTTGAAACAACAGGATACATTATGTCTTGTTGTCAAAACAAACCAAAACAAATCCAATTTATAATTTTCCTTGCTAAAGGAACTGTCATTTTATGCCTGCACAGAAAGAATGAAAAAATCCTCGGGCTTACAAAACAGCAAAAGCCAAGAATATAAACTATAATTTTTAAAGAAAATATAAAGAAAATATAAGGAAGAATATGTCTCCTAGATCAAGCCATGATGTATCTGGGAAAAGTGAAAAACAGAGGCACCCGCCACTAGCTTTTTGTCACAGACCATCTAGGCAACTCTGTGTGTAGAACTATACAGTATAAAGGCAGAAATATTAATAACTATATTCATGTTAATGTTTTATCATTGAGTCAGTAAATTACCTTGTAAAACAAAGCATTGATTGTTATATAGAAAGTGAGTCAAACTGTTTTCTCATAGATCAAGAAACATATTTTTTCTTTTGTGGGGAGGAAAATCAGTTCAATAGAAGCAAGAGTAAGTTTCAGTGGCAAGAGGAATTTCTTCTGGGAATATTTACACTGGTGAACTTGGCTAGAAGACATACTAAGTCATCCTACATAAAGTATACTCAAATGTTATTTTAGAATGAAAAAGCTTGGAATGCAAAATTTATTAAAAAAGCAAAATTAAGATTCGGAAAGAAGAAAATCTGTCATAGTAAAACATTTACATTTTATTATAGCATCAATTATTACCTCTTGGGCTGCAGAAAATATTCCTGTCTTTAATCACTAATGCGCTTTGGATTATTTGTTGCCCTATTTACTAATTACTGCCTTTACTTTGCATAACACAAAAGTGTTAGATGACACAATAGAGCCAGGCATCTCAGTGAAGAGTTGAAAATGAGAAACAGCCAGTCACTTAATACTGTTTCTCAAAAGAACAAAGGAGTGGGATTTCTTAAGGCATGTGGATGGAGAAAAAGCAAATGGAGGGTAGTTATAAAACAGCTCTGGGTGAACACTATACACTGTTTTAACCTTCCAAAATTTGTTGTTAAGTAAGAGAGATGTCTAAGATCAGTGAAAAATAAGTTGGACAACTGAAGATTAACAGGACCCAGATGAGGAGATTCAAAATAATAACGATAACAATAATAGTAAGAATAATGCAAAAAAGCAATAACATTTTGAAGAAAGGAGCAAAAAACTCTTCATTGGAAAAAATACTTCTGCATCATCTAAAAGTGTTAAAGCATTTTAATTTTTTAATTCTCTTCTACTGCCCTTTCATGGAGTTATAAGTTTGAAATGCCTTCAGACAACCTCCCCTAAAAAGCTACTGTCAGTATTGTCAGCCAACAGCCCATGTGTTGACCAAAATAGAAGCTACCCCATAGTACCTTCCAACACTCCGCAAAACCCAGTTTAATTTAGCATTCATTTCTGCTTATGCTAAACACAATACAGAGTAAACTCACATATAAACCAGATCTGAATGTTGTTTGCTCTGGCTGCCCAAAAAATAATCCAGATTAGTATTCCTGTTTGTAGAGGCTAGCCATGTTAGTCTATACATTAACATTCAGGATCCCATTCTCCTCAGGATTAAATATGGTGATTGCGGATGGCATCCAAAAGTGTGGTTTCAGCTCCTGGTTGGGAATGGTGGCTGTCACTCCACCAGGATTCCAGATTGTCCAGGTGAAACAGACACCACTATGGCTTAAAAATCCCTCACTTTTAAAGCTACTCTCTGGACTTCAGTAAAGCTGGAGTAGCATTTAATCTTGTGCTGCCACTCTCCAGTGTGGGGTGCATTATTACCTAAGCTGCTGGTCAAACTTCAGACATGGTCAGAGGAAAGTCACAGAGCAAATGATAAATCAGAGATTAACCTTGTTAATGACCTGTTTCCTACCAACTTGGATGAATGTTGGACTGATGATTTTTGAGATTTTTTCCAACCTTTATGACTCTAGGATCCCTTTATATGATTCTATAAAGTGTGTGCGTATGTTCCCAGTTTTAAATAGAGTCAAGTGCCAGATTTCTTCTCCTGCTACTCAGGATCTGTGACAATCTCTGTTATTCATAAAAATTAGGTAAAAATACTTTAAAAAAAAAAAAGCCTTCCCTAAAATTCTTTCTACACATCTTCTGTATGCCTAAGAAAAACACAGCACCCACTGTGTGTGGTGGTTGGCATGTACTGGCCCTGCCTGGCCATAGTGCTAACACATGAACACCATTACCCATTTCCATTATTTGAGTGCTCTGGTACCCATCTCACCGTGTCTCCCACTACATAATAAGTGCAGCAATGGGCCCCAGGCAAGCTGGTAGGAATTGCTGCTCTTTGTGGTGACTGAAGTGCCCTCACGCCATCCCAGTGCTGCCCCAGCTGCACTGGGTACAGGAGATGCCCTGGGCTGCAAAAGGGAATTGGTTGTGCTCTATGCATTTCAGAGATGCTTTAGCCCATACATATCTATACCACAGGAGACAGGCATGTTATGAAGAGACTGGGAAATGGTTGTGTGTTCAACAGCCTGCACTGTTGAACTGGGTTGAATTATGCCCGTCACAGCTTTGTGCTGTTTACACAGTCCAAAGGGAAATCGAGATCTTCGTCTTCAGCTGGGGCTCCTCAGATTGAGAGAAACAATAAAAAACACATAATAAAACTGCAATTTATAGTCTCTGGTTTTAAATTATATATTCCCTAAAGGGAAGGTTGCACTTTCTGTGGTTCATGGCACACTGGACTAACCTGTTTCATCCTTGAGGGTGATGGGGTGAAGTGCTCTTTTTATCGCATTTCTAAAGCTCAGCATCAGTCTCTCAAAGGTTTTTCTTTACTTTAGCTTTGTTGAAATGTTTGTCAAATTTTTAGGATTTTTTTTCTGAAAGCAAAGACTAAGATAAAAATATTCACCTTCATAAAATGTAAAGCTTTCAATATTTTCTTTGCATCTCAAACTCACCCCTACCTTTGCTTCAGACCAAATAAAAGAAATTCTGTTTTTCAGTTGTACCATATTGCCAGAAGTAACTAGTTCTCCAAACATTTCTGCAGTTGACCAAAGAAATACATGTTGATGAACTGTATTCCTAAGGGATTTCCTCAATATCACAAGAACGTCTGTAGCAGAGTTGAAACAGAAGTGTAAAGTGCTGGCTGCAATTCCCACTTGTGCCTTTATCAAAAAAAGGAAAAAAAAAAAAAAAACCTAACCACAAAGCTCTCGTTCCCCTGGATATGAATCATTTGCTTGTTATTTTTGAAGCTTTTCTTATTTCAGCTGTTTTGGAGACTGAATGTCTTTTTATTGAATGAACTTTGCAGATTCAGGTCAGGGGTTTTTTACCAAAGTACTGTTTCCTATTCTCTCAAGTAATACATTCAGACAAGACACAGTCTCAGAAAGCCCTTTTGCAATGTGATTGAAATGTGATTTTTTTAGTCATTTAAAATTTTGCCTTGTGAGTGAAAGAAATGTTTGGTATAGTTTTGTGTTATAATTATATATTTTACTTGATTTTAGTGCTTGGGAAATAGAACACTTTCTGCTTTGTTTCTTAGATTTTACAAGAAGTAATAAAATATATGCTTCAGCTTATTCCATTACATCCCAAAAGAAAAGTGTCCAGGTACTAAAGACCAATGCAATTATTCAGACTACTTGTGGTATAAAATATTACAATGACAGAACATATTTCTTGACAGTAAAGTTGTGCCCATCTTCTGACTGAACTAAAAGAATCTGCTCTTATAATAGAGATAAAAGGACCAGGAAATCATGGACAGCCATTTTTATATGCTTTCTAAAAGTATTAATTTCTTTCTATGGACTTTGTGGCAATCTGGATACTTTGGGATTTTGGTTTGGTTTTGATTTGTTTTGATTAGTTTGTCATCACTAATGGAAAGTAGAAAGTTAGAAACAGATTTCAGAGTGTTACAATCACATTTGTCTTTCCTCTCTTTCATTAAGTGTTAATAAATGTGAATGTGACTTGTCGCTATGGTAAAATATAGCAAAGCCTGGGCAACCCCCAGCTGCACTCAAGGGAGGAAGCATGAGCAGGGTCTGGCTGCCCACTTGCTTCAGTAGAAGAGCACAAGGAATGTGAACTCTTGAGGTGCCAGCAGGGCAGGTAGGTAGAAGGTGCAATATTGGATACCTGGCAGAGTGGTCCTGATGGGAACTTTATACTGAGGAACATAATGGGAAAAGATTGTACTTACTCTGTTGTTGAGGAATTTTAGTTGTATCCCTTGAGGAGAATTAAACAACTGCTTTTGTTTAAATAGAAGCAAAATAAAATAAAATAAATTAATGATGCATTGGAAAGAATCTTAAGACTATGAACAATTCTACAAGGAGCCTGCAAAGATGTGTTAAGAGCCAATTCCTTAAATGAAGTTGCACCAGTATGAGTTCTGAGAGAGGTTGTATGGGACATCTTAACTCAACCTCTAGTCTATCCCCCAGCCCCTCTGCTGCCTGAAGGTGTTCCCTGAGCCTGGGTCTCTGAGTGCTCACATTCCAGGATGACCACAAGACTATGTTGAGGCTCTTTCTGATCACATCACTTGTATGAAAAATGCTCTGTCCCTGACATCCCTGCTTCCAGACAGTTTAACCATTTCTGCAGGTGGGCTGTCTTACCCTCCATGTCAAATCATTCCAGAGTAACAAACTATCACCAATGAGAAGGTACAATTTTAAATTTCCCTTTGCTATGTAAATACAACTATAGGCGTTCCAGGCCACTGAGAGAAATAAAGCTGTTTATACTTTCTCAGGTATTGAATACAAACTCTGGATGAGTTTGTATTCTACCACTACCACAGAAGAATCCCTGCATCCCTGTGGTCTCTGTCCCCACTGCTTTCTGCATGAGAATGGGTGCAATACTCTGAAAACAAGGGTGACACCATGGCTGGCAAAGGGAGAAGGAAGAAGCATTCACTTCTCTAGGGGAAAGCTCAGGGAGTGATGGCCATGGTCTCTTTAGACAGACATGTATGGCCTATTCACACCACTGCACAGAGAGACACACCAGGTAGAATACTCTTCTGATTCTCAAAGGCAATCGCTACAAGAGCAGCTCAGTAGCTTTGCTTAGTTTCAAATATTGCACCAATTCAGACTCCAAGAAAAGAGAATTTTTGACCAGAGACGCGAGACATCTCTCTCAAAAAAAGGTCATAATTTTGGTAGAAATCTTTTTTCTCTTCATAAATGTGAGTATAGGTTCATTCACAAATATGGCCACTCCATGAAGCATTCCTACCTGCAACTCATCCCTGAACTACCTCCTACAATGAATCTGATGGAAAGCGGAGAAGGTGGATGGGTATGCCCAGCTGACTTCCCTGTCAAACTGAAATGATGGCAGACACAGCCTGGGTTTGATCCCAGGTGCTGAGCAGGTGGACCACAAGTAAATCACTATTCATCTCCTTCACAGCTTGGTAGATTAGCACAAATCTCTATGAAGAGAAAATATCCCACAATTTAAAGGTGCTGTTCTAAAGATGACACCCATAATAGAAATCCTGTAGTCGTGAGAAAAACTACCCAATACCAATAGTTATATGCAAGAGTACAAATCCCATAAACTAGGGATTCAATCACAAAATCTAATGCCTTCCAATGTGACTGTATATGTATAGGACTTGCACTATACTCTTGAGATATGGGAATAAGGGGCTTAATTGTCAAACTTGCTGACCACCTACAAAGTGCTGAGTATTTGGTATTTACTGACTCCTACAGGAATACATATGCTAACATAAAAATGCATAAAATAGATTTCGGATGATGCCAAATAATTTAACATAAGATGGTTTCTATATACTACAGAACTGTAAAGATGTCTCTTGAGTTCTGTCTTATTTTGTACTAAACAAAATAAAATACTTGTGCAAAGCTGATTTTTTGGGTATGTATAACAAGGGTAGGTGGAATAAAAATGTTGTTAAAAACAATTAACACATTTAATTAACTTCACCATATCTACACATATGACTTTAGATCTCTCAGTCAATAACTTTGTCAAAATACATAATTCTTTCTCTTTAAATTCAGCTTTATGTTTTCTAATTACTGTATTAATGTTTTCTGAGCCATTCTTAAAAGAAGATTCTTGAATTGGTTGTTGTTTTGTTGTTGTCTTCTTTAAAGAGTTTCTTTTTGTATATTTGCCTTGCATGTGCTACAACAAGTGTCTCCTGAGGCCCTGCTTCTTTTTTTTTTTCTCATCTATGACTGTCTTTTAAAGCTTATGCTCTGAACTAGATTTTTATAATTATGAAATAGTGATGACTCTCTTCCTGTCCTGAAAGCAGAGAACTCTGTAGACTGATAAATTAAGCAAGACATTGAAACTTAGGTCGCCTGAAACAGTAAGAAAATTTGCTTTGGATTTACCTTTGATTGATTAATAAGGGAAGGATCAAACAGTTTTTAATATAACCATAATAAAATTCTTACAGGTAAAGTAATGGCTCTGACTAACTTTCTGAAATATCTGCTGCTTCTTTTTACTGTGGAAACAAGTCAGAAACTTGTTTATAAAGCGGAAACTCCACTTATTCTAGATATTCTATATTCTATATTCTAGATAAAATCCAAGTGCATTGCCTTTGACATGCCTTTGGGTGCTACTTTCAGCTGAGTGTTGATATCTTTTTGGATTTTGTTTTACTTTTTCTTTAATTTCAGGGGAGAAAACCAGAATTTTTCAGCTGACTGCATTTGTTTTATCAGCAAACATCAAAACACTGTGGCTTTTTTACTGCAACCTGTTAACCAGTCTTTAAAGACAAAATGGAACTGTGGCAGAGTTAATTCTAGTTTTGTGCTATATTGCACAGCAACTATAAAAGGAACTGTGTTAATGTTTATCGTCTGTTTTGTGGTGTATTTAAGTGCTTGTTAACATTGGAAACATCATATGTGTGCACAGAAATTGCTGATTTAGGTAGGTATAAAAGTGTAGGTTGTTGGAGGGCTGCTTTTGCTATTTTCACTGCTTTCTCACCCTACTAAAAATTGATAAGGTTGCCCCACAGGCTGAAATCTTCATGCAGCTGGCACGCAGCCCTTTTTGTGAACCGAGAGAAATGGGAGCAGCAGGAATGTTTCACCAGCAGACAATGACCAAGGCTCCCAGGGGCTCAGTTTTAGAATGGCATTTAGACCAGCAAACCACCGGCTGCGACTTAGTAATGGTCCTCAAACTTGGGAGCTCCTTACTGCATCCTCTGCAGCTAAAGGGACTCTGGCATGACTCTGCTGCCTTGTTCCTGCCACTACTGGTAGGGTGGCAGCCACATGAGCCATGACTGAGTAAAAGGTGGTTACCACTTAAAGTCATCGTGGGAGTTTTTGTAAAGGTTGAAGATGTTTTTCTGCATTTCAGAGAGAACTCTAATGTTATTGAAAAATTCTCAGTTTTTCTTCTAGTTATCTGATAGGTAAAGACTGAAGGAAAAACGAGACAAAAACTAAACCATGCTTTTTTATGATATTTCATTAAAAATATTACTTAAGATTAAAAGAGTTTGATAGTTCCTTGCTACAATATTAAAGAGAGGTGGAAGGAGAAGGGAGTCAGGCAGAAATGGAAAGAAGTGAAGCTGTATTTATGTGCATAAAGATGCAGAGTTTTCAGGACAGTATTGGAATTTTTAATGTTCTTTCAAGAAAATGCCATTTTGAAAATAGATGTTCAGTGGAGAAAATAAGCAAGCATTCATTACTGTGCTAAGAAGTTTGGTGTACTTCTATATTAGCCCTTTTCTTAAAGCTCTTTCTGATCTACAATAACAGAATAAACATAACATTTTTTAACTTAGATATGCAGACTCACTTCCTAAATTAGAAGAAAGACTACAGGCAGATGACTAGTTTATATGACTTATAATTTCAAAATTATTTATCTGAATTATTCACTGTGGAATTTATGAATAGAGAAGCCAATTCCCCTTAACTTAATTTCTGTTAACATCAGCTGTGGGTTTGTCTGATGAAAAAGAGGAAGAGTTCACAAATTCTTCACTCTAAAAGAAAAGATGATAAATTCCTAATGGTTTTCAGTCAGAAAGAATAGTTCTTCTGTGTTTTTCTTTGCCTTCAAACACAGTTCACAATCCTTATTTCAATGCTACTACTTTCTCATAAGACTGTACCCACCATACACTGCAATTCAAGAAGTAGTGGCAGGAAGTCTGTGACAGGAAAGGGAAGAAAAAAGTAAGAGAAAATAAAGAAGCAAACCTAGCACTTGTAAAATTTACCAATAAAATGTTATCAGATAAGTATTTCCAGACCTTATGGGTTGGGTATTAATTGGTATGGTATAATTTTGTTTCATTTCTTAGTTCATTGTCTTAGTTCAATTGTCTGCTCCAAAAAGACAAAATCACCCCCAATAACCAAACAAAACACACTGCTATAAAATGAAAAAAGTTAAAATTAATTATAAGAAAAGAAGTGTCTGGTTTTCAGAAAAAAAAAAATATATTTTTCATCTTTGTGGACAATACAGTAGATGCAAAGGGGAAATTTATCCACAGCCAAGTTTAAGAAACATTTTTAACACTGTATTTATATCAACAGGTTCCAAGAGCTATTCTTTTCCTAGCTAATAGGGGAAAGTGAAAGATTACAAAGAAAGGAAATGGTCCACACCTTGCATGGTGCCTTGCTTCTTGTCCTTAATGACATGTTGAACAAAACTTGAGGATGACTTCTTTGGAACAGCTCAACAGCTGAATACGATATTTTTGTCTCCAGAAAGAGTCCACCCTTTGTCATCCAGACTTTCATGGCTAGGCTTGCTATCTGGGAGTTAGGTCATTCATCCAAGTTACCATTTCTTTTTGTAGGTACTGGTTTACAGAAAACGAGAACAGAGCTTAGCTGCTAAGCGAGAAATTTTTGTAAATCTTAGTGTTGTTTTTCCTGGAACTCTGTTCCAGAGTTTGGAAGTGTGAGTTTATTCTGAATACCAAATTTTAACTTCTAATGTAAGTTACATATTATGGGGTCAGCATATTATTGCATGAATGGATTTTTACTGCACTGAAGCAACCCAATACAACTGTAAAAACATCTTGGAGTATATCAGAGATTGCTTCAGCTCCCCTTTTCTTCCACCTGTATGAGTTTGACCTTCCAGTACTAAAGGAGTCTACAAGAAAAAATTTTTATGAGGCCTTTTAGTGACAGGACAAGGGGGAAGGGCTTCAAGCTGAAGAATAGTAGGTTTAAATTAAAAATCAGGAAAAAGTTATATTGCGACTTGTGAGGCACGGGAAGAGGTTTCCCAGAGAATCTGTTTATGCCACATCACTGCAAGTGTTCATGACCAGGTTGGATGCGGGTCTGAGCAACCTGATTTAGTGGAAGATGTCCCTGCCCACAGCAGGGCGTTGGTACTAGATGATCTTTGAATTCCTTTCCAATCCAAGACTTTCTATGATTCTATGATAATTCTATGACAATTCTAAGATGCTGAGAATGACATTCAACTTACTGAATTAAGGTGTCTGAATAGCAGTTCTCTGTATATTATCAAGTCCCTGAGGCCCCTTTGCAACTCTCAGACTCAGTCAGCAGCATCAAGAGCAGACTGGAAATGCCTCGCAAAAAGTCATCTTCTGGGTGACATCATTACAGATATTGCAAAGCCGAACCTGGATGCTCTTCCATTGCTTTTCAACCCTTTGTTTAGACTGATGGTGAGGTAAACAAAATTATTTTTTATAGCCAGGTCCAGCTCTGAAGACAACATCCTTAAAGTTCTTGCTTTTAACAACCTTAGGACTCCTTTGAACTTTCATGACTTCTAATATATTTTGGTTGGCACTAACATTGCCGCAGAGGTGGGTACATTGTGTACTGCTGTCTCTTGAATCTTTCAGCTCTTGACTATAACAAAATGCCTCAGCGCCAGTGTCAGGGCAGGAAACAAAGAGCTATGCAAAATCCACATCCCGGCTTCACACAGACGTTTTGCCAGAATAATTCATGTCTCATTTCCACCACTAGAGCAACAGAACCAGTTGTATAATTTACATTATAAAAGCCGTGCAGTGTCAAATTTTCTACCTTATTCTTGTTCCTATGGGAAAAGTGATAAAAACACTCTGCTTAGCTTTGTTCACCTCATGACATTCTGCTTGTAGTGATATTAAGCATATTCTTCGGTGATATTTAAGTGCTACTTAGTTATGCTTTTGCTTTGTTTTTATAATTTTTACTTATTTTACAGTAGATTTTTTTTATCTGAAACAACATCTCTATTTAAATGTCATACCCCTAGTAATTACTCGTATTTTACATTACCTTGGGGATAAAAAACCCCTTTCTCTTAAGCAATATATAATTATGTATTACTCACAATGATTGATGGTTTGTTGAGTGCAGGATCATGAAATAGTATTCTGAATATTACAACATAGCAAGCCCCACCAAATCTCAAGGTTTCAGGAACTGTCACACAGATGAGACATTTTGTATTATAATCATAAAGGGCTCCCAAAATGATTTAAGCAATAGTAAAAGAAAACACATTCTTCACTTGCAGATTAGAGGCAACTTGATCACTGTAATTGTGGAAAAAGTAATAAGATATCACAAGGGAAAATAATCTGGAGACAGTTCAAATTTCTTCTACTCATTTGCTGGATGTTTTTTAATGTTATTTGATATGGCCTCTAAGTCAGAGCAGTTCTATTAAATGAAGTAAAACTGTGCATGCATATAAACCTTTAGGAAAATCACCTTTTTCAGAATTTCTTCAAAGAGGAGTACTTTGAGCACACAGAAGTTAAAACTATGTGGCTGTATCTTTTCACCTCAGGAGTATGCCCACAAGGAACAGGATGGCATAGTGAGCCAACAGCAAACCTTACCTCTTATCAGGTTAGATGACTGATGTCCCTACTTTCTGATAAGTATGAAGATCTTCCCAAACTGTCTAGCTTTGGGATAGAAATAGTTTATTTTGATGAAGAACTCCCCTCACCCTTCTCCTTCTTCTCTCTCCCCACACCCTTCCCTGCTCTACATTCACATATTCATGACAATATACAGAAGGGGGGAAAAAAATGTTCTGGACAATAGTATTCCCAGACAATGTTGAAGGGTTGGACAAAATCTTCTGAGATGCCAAGATGAGAGTAATTTGAATATCTTAGGGGCTTAGCTCACAGATACCATATGGGAATGATTTATAATATTCCTATGTAAAAACAATCAGAGAGTGATAAGCATCTTATAATTTGATCAAAATGATATAAAAGACTAGGTAACACTTCATAAAAATATGTAACAAAAGACATGCAAAATGGATACTTGCACTACTTTGTTAAGGAAACTTCCCAGTTTGACCCTTGCTGAGACTCCTAGGCAGTAACTCTCCAAGGCCAGAGACTTTCACTGTTGGGTCCACAGCCCCTTCACGCTGGATGGCTCCAGCGATTGACAGGTGCCGTGCTTGACTCCCCACATGCCTCACTCACACCAGGTTTCCTTACTGGATCCAGCCCAGGTTTCCCATAACAGAGTCTCAGATATCCAGTTCCATAAAGAAATTTATTCATGGCACATTAACACAGAAACAGCCCCAGCTGTTTTCTACCAACAAAGCAACAGCTAGGCTTTTATACCCTCACAGCGTGCCCACAGAAAATTCTTGCTCTTCCTACAGAGTACTCCATTCCTGCTGAGTCTCCCAGTGTCCATCCACCTGGCTGCCACCACCTGTCTTCATGCCCTTTGTTCAACAAAGTGTTGGCATTTCACAGCTGCTTGTCTAGAGCTCCCATCCAGAGCCCAACCTGCATCTCAATTTTAATTTTGCAGACCCAGCTACCAGCACCAGATGTATTCCTCAACACCTTGCACAGACAATAGTGTTTAGCAGGCACGGTTGTGTATTCAACTAAAAACAAGCTAGAACGGTCCACCAAAAGTGTTTTCTCTGATTTGCATGCAGAACAGCTATTCCATTTAATGAGACTCACTCACACAGAACTGTAGGAAATGGAAAACTAAATCAGTCCCCTTGACAAGCCTAGAGAATTAAAACTCAAACCTGCTAATATAAAGAAAATACTATCATACATTTTAAATTAATATTTTATAAACAAAATGTAGCACTGGAAACCAGAGCTAGATAAAGCATTCCAGTGAAAATATTTTTGATTTTTCTGAACAGGAAATGTCATTTTTGAATACATAACTTTTTCTTCCCCTTTAGAACATGACAGTTTTGATGGCTCTAACACAAGATAGAAGAGAAATTCAGCCATGTTTTTGGCAATGACACAGCTTGCCATGCAAAGAAAGTGGTTTGGTCATGGTACACAGTCTGACCTGCTGCAAAACAGGAAGGTCTTCAAGGTCTTTTTTTTCATGTGTAATTGTATAGCACGTCATCAGCTAAAGTAAAAAAGCAGTGGACATTAGTCTTTATCTCTTACAATCTCCAAGAGCTTTAACTAATGGAAGGATGCCAGTATGACAGGGATGCTTGCTCTCTAAAGTGTTAGAGAGAGGAAACCTTTGCACTGGAAATTTTTGCTGATTTGGAGGCTTGGTTATGTCCTTCTCTATTCACTCACACTAAGCAAGAGATTGGGGAAGGAGCTCTGAAGACCTGAAGCAGGCAGGAGCGCCTTGAGTTATGTTGTGCAACACCTTTTTCTCATAGAAAGAATCTTACGCTATTGTGGCTGCTTTGATTTTTCAGATGACGTTAAAATACAGACACAGTGAGTCTAAGGGAGCAGAATGTTTCCGACCACTATGCAGTGGTGGTTTCATGGTTTGCTTTACGCAGATTCGGTTTTTTCCATTGCTGTTGACACAAATAATACCGCCTTTAAGACAGGAAGCAAATCACTGCCACAGCTGTGAGCTCTATTGCAGCACTGCCCTGCCTTGCAGTGTTATGCACTTTGCTGTGCACTGCACTCCTGTGGCTCCTCTGATGATGTTACAGAGGTAGTGGAGCAGCAGGGAGTAGTTGCACACTACACACATCATGGCAGTAAAACAACACACTCACCTCTCCACCACACTGTTGGTAGTCACACTGGAGAAAAGATCTAACACATGATCTACTTCTAGTCCTGGCACTGCTGTATAGTGGCTTGGGGCTGCAGAGGGTGGCTGGTAGTCGAGGCAGGTCAATAAAGGATGGGGTTTTGAAATTACTACAGAAAAATGGGAGGCAAAATATCAATTGCAGTGTTCCTGTTCAGCTAACAATGAACAATACCTGCTGGGGATACAGTGTGTGTGGTCCTTTGCACAAGCATGCTTTCTGGCAAGCGCTCACATGTACACTACTGCTTAAATTAAATATTTTTTCTGCCTTATAAGGACAAACTAATTGTTGCTATGGTAATAGAATCAGAAAACACTAGAGCATGAAGTTATTAGAATTATGATTACTGTGCTGGTTTTAGCTGGGGTGGAGTTAGTTTTCTTCACAGTAGCATGGGGCTGTGTTTTGGATTTGTGCTGGAACCAGTGTTCATAATTCAGGCATTTTTTTCTTTACTGCTGAGCAGTACTTGTACATAGCTGAGTCCTTTTCTTTTCTCATCCCACCCCACCAGTGAGGAAGCTGAGCATGCACAGGGAATGGGGTGGGGGCACAGCTGGGACAGCTGACCCCAAATGACCAAAGGGACATTCCATACTATTTGACATCATGCCTAGTGTAAAAAGTGAGGGAAGAAGAAAGAAAGGGGGGACGTATTTGGAGTAATGACATTTATATTGCCAAGTCATTGTTACGCTTGATGGAGATGCTTTCCTGGGGAAGGCTGAACACGTGCCTGTGCATGGGAAGTTGTGAAGGAATTCCTTCCTTTTCTTTACTTTCATGTGCAGCTATTGCTTTCCCCATGAAACTGTCTTTATCTCAACACAATTTTTGTCTTCTGATCTCTCCCCATCCCACTGTGAGTGAGAGGGGCTTAGTTGCTGACTGGGATTAAATCACAACCCTCAGTTCTAAGTTTTTTTTTAAATTTATGTCAGTTTTTTTAGCCATGGTGTGGGATAGAAGAAAGATTTTTGTGTACTGCAAAAATCTCCACAGAGGCTGAACCCATTAAAGCTATTCAGTAGCTGGTTTGTGAATAATTTTGTATCACAGTATCACAGTCCTTTCAAAAGAGATATTTCAGTTAAAATATTATTGCAGATTTTTAATGATTTTCCTGTTAGAAGTGAAGGCCTGACTTTTTAATCAGGGTGGAATTTCCATTTAAAGCAACAACTGCTGTTATGCAAGGAAAAATTTTACTTTACTCTGCAGCTGAATACAAAATAAACCATTTAAAAATAATATAAGGTAGCTGATTGTAAGTCTTTATTTATATATGGACAGTGCTCTGAAAGTATTCCAAGTTGTAAATCCTTCAAATATGGATAGGCTTTCCCCTGATACAAAATAGTTAAGAAGCAAAATTAAGACAACAGCAATGGTCTTCTGAGCATGCTAGTCATACAGATCATTTTATTGTGAACAGACTCCTCATAATTTCTAACTGTCTCACATAAGTTTTAAATTTACCATTGCATTTGTTTTTAAAACAATCATGTCAGTTTTAAATCTAGTGTCATAATTCACATGATTTCTTAGGAATTTCACAAATTACCTTATCTGGCTGCTTAGCATTTCTCTCAGGCATTTCTCATATTTTCAGCCCAGGACTTTAACCAAATAAAAAATTTTACATGAATATTTCCTGCCTTTCTTATTTTCCATCAGGCCTCCATTACCCTTAGAGGCAATGCAAATGAAAATATTGTCTTATTTTTTAGGACATTTGATAGTTACATACTTCTCTTCATCTTTCTCCTCATGAAGGTTGCCTAACAGGGTGTTATGGTTGTCTGTCACTTTACTGAAACAGCTCTTTATAGGTACCATTTCCATAAGATGACTTTTCTGATAATATACAAATATTAGGATTCAAAGCATCTTTCAGTTTTGCCTTCATTTAATATCCATGTACACAGAGCAAAAGCCAATGAGTGGTGCTCAAATTACTTGATGGATGTGTTACATTCTACATTTCTTGTGACATTTCTGAAAATGGCTTCATGACCCTAAAGGAAACCTGGAGACAGGATATATGTTTTCTGATAGTGTGAGAATATGTTACAAATCCCTTTTGAAATCCATGATTTTTTTATTTGTCATGGCAACACCTAAATAACTTACTTTATGGTAACAGCCCAACAATCTTCTACAAATTCTAAACTGTTGCTAACCCAAATTATTGACATTTCAAATTTGCAGTGTATACTCCAACTCAACAAGATAGTTAAACACATGAATGGTTTTATCCACTTGAGCAGTTCCTGCTGAACAGATTAAAATAATTTTGCAGTATTTGATTGCTTAAATATATTTATGAATTGAACTCTAATTTTTCTGCTGAAACATATATGCTTTTTGTAGAAATGCCTGTCTTTTAAAACTGTATTTAAATTATAAATACGGGGTTTTGACTCCAATCTGGTACTTGTGTTTGGAACAAATACTTTGGAATTCAAGCCGGTGCTTCTCACATTCTGTGCCATTGTGTTCAAAGTACTTCAATTATTTTATTTTAAAATTACATCAGTGATACAAATACTAAGATTTTAAATTGCTAAAAATAGTCTTCACAGGTATAATTGAATAGGTTAGATAATTTGCTGTTTACTTCCTGATCACATGGTCTCTTTTAATGATACCTTTTAATCAGCAAATATAAGAAATTTTCAAGAGAGATATGTATGTGACAGAGCAAGCAAAAAAGCAGCAGGGTGTTTTTCACACTGGAGTGTGGTGTAAGACAATAAGCGATGTTTACTAGGAATGTGCTTCAGTGGTTTCTCTTCATTGCCTACTAACAACAAACGAGAACCTGCAGTAATATATAAAGCAAATTTTGTCTTGTGCTAAAACATTCTGAATTAGTAAAAATCTACTTTTAACTAATTTTGCTTTAAATTCCTTTGTATGAAAATTTTGAAGAAAAAGTTCCTGTTTAGCCTTTGAGGTTTCTTGTGACATGTTTTACACCACCTTGGCATAACTGCAAGCAATTCTACAATTGGAATTTGATAGCTTCCTAAGAACTAATTTTTCAGATCCCAGGAAACATAGGTGAATGCTGGCAATTCTAGTTCACATTCAATAAGGATATGTTTACCTTTTCAGTGACCTAGTCCTTAAAGTAAACAAAAATCTACCAAGAAACCAAAACAAGAGACGAAAAGGAAAAAAAAAAAAAAAAGGAATGGAGCAGTCCCGTCCTCATGGAATATTTCTTTTCACAGATTCAAAGAGAAATTTCAGCCTATTATTGAACAGTGGTATTTCGTGTCAAAATTCATATGTATCTACAAACAGAGGAAAAAACAGAAGTTTTGATTTATAGGAAATTGCCAGCTACTTATAACTACAATACTTCTACTGAAGTGGTAAATGTAAAGGAATTATATGTCTCATTCTTAGATCAGAAGTGTTTCATACTCAAATACATTGTATGCCATTGTCAAATAGCATTATGGAAATACATAAAAGTTTAACTGGCAAGCTGAATATTTATCGCATTTTCCCCCCTCTTATTTACACAACTTTCCGCAGATGAATTTGTCTACTGTGAGGTCAGAAATACATGTTTTCCTTTGTCAGCCTTTGGGGCTGACCTTGAGCTGTGACATTATGGATGGCTGGAGAAGAACAGCAAAACTGAGTCAGAAATGGTGCAAGCAACACAAAAAAACCCCTCATAGATATTTGGAAAATAGGAGTTCTTTGATATTATGAAAAGATAATACACAGGAGGATAATAAAAAGGAAAGTACTTTTCGAGTGCTTTAGAGGTATCAAACTTGATTTTAACTGGTATAAGCTGAAGTAGCACAAGTGGCAAGACAGGCTCATAGCTCACGTATTTGAAGAGAACAAATGTCAGGCTATCAAAACACAATGCAAGCAAGGAGAAAATGGCAACCTCTTACAGTATTCTTGATGTAGAGACTTACATAAACTGCCAAATCTGAGACAAACTGTAACCAGCAAAACTATAGACTTAATGTTCAGTTGTCTGTCACCTGGTAAAACTCACAGAAACCTAAGCAGTGATTGCTGAATAAATCAGATACTTTTGTAATAAGACCTAAGTCTACAAACCCCTCATCTTTGCATTTGAGACGTTTTTTTCTGTCAAGAAAACAGATTTTACTGAATGTCACAGAGTGCGTTTCTACCCACTCAGGCTCCAGAGAAAACTTATCCAATTTTTTTATTATATAGATTAAAACAAGAAGGGATGATGTGGAGTGCTGGGGGAAGGGGTGGAGTGAGGGTGTGTCCTGAACATGCTGGAACTGAAAAAAAATTAGGAATGTCTATGCTAAATTGGACTAAAAATCTATTTAGGCCTCTATCTCCAGTGGGGACAGATGGCAGAGGTCTAGGGCAAAGCACGATAACACAAGCTTATAGCAACATTCCTCCGTTCTGTTGTCCCTGCTGCAAGAGATCATAGCTTAGGGATTTCAAATCCAAAGCTGGTATCTTTGTATGCAAGAAAATGAAAGTAGCTAAAATAATAAGATATCTGAGCAATGAACCCTCTGCCTAAAGAATCCCAAAGCAGTTGTGATTAAGGTAGAAGAGATTTAGCACATGCTTTTTTCTACAGATAATGTCCAGAATGTCTGAATTGCTACCATTTTATACTTAGTTCAGGTGTCATTACACTACATTTACAAGAGTAACTTCAGGGAGGATGCATTTCAATTATATGACAATCACAGATACAGACTACACAATTTACAGTGCTTCACTATTCTAAGATATACTTAAAGTAGGAAAAAAATTGATATATCATTTTGCTTCAATAAGAAAAATGACAGCAGCCTGTATTTTTGTGGTCAAAAACTGGTTTTCTGAGTTTGTTTCTCTGGTGAGGAACCAATTCTCTTCAAAGTTTTTCTCAGGACAATATTTTATCCTGTCTTTAATGTCAATGTTTGCTTAAATGATGATTAAATAGAGAAAACTATTTTCTATTTATAGAGTATGTAAGACACATGTAGCTTTGGAACGCTCACCTCAAGAATAAGGAAAAATTAAAAGAAAATAAAAGAAAACTGGAAGTACCTACTGAATTGATTTCATCAGCATTATATGAGACTTGGGATATAGCATACAGCTGTTTTGTGTTTACTGCTTTTCTGATTTCATGCCTGTGTTACTGAAGTGGTTACGAGGAAACATTTTTGTCTTTTAAGAAACAGTTAATTATGATATATTGGAATGAGATAAAGGTGGTGGGGTTTTGTCTTCTTTTAAAAATTTATTGGAATCATGAAATCATAAAATGCTTTGGGTTGGAAATGATCTTAAAGATTATCTAGTTCCAACCCCCTTGGCATTGCATAAAGCCCCATCCAATCTGGCCTTGAACACTTGCAGGGATGGGAAATCCGCAACTTCTCTGAACAACCTGTTCCAGTGTCTCACCACTCTTACAGTAAAGAATTTCTTGCATATATCTAATCTAAACCTCCTCTCTTTCAGTTTAAATCCATTGCCATTGTCCTATCACTACAGGTGCTTTTACAAGGCTCCTGTCTAGCTTTACATGCTGGACACATTTCCTTTGATGCAGCCCAGGACACAGCTGACCTTCTAAGCTGCCAGCACACACTGCCAGCTCATGTTGAGTTTCTCAACAAAGCCCTTGAATTACCTTGTGCATTCATTCCTGATAGAAAGTATTCCTAATAGTTAGTATGAAATAGAAGCACTGTTTATATTCTTATTGTATACCTTATGACTTTTTCAGCCAAACCATTCAAATATTAAGGATGGTTATAGAATAAAAAGGGGAAGCTTGGGCAGAAATTCCAAAATGGAGACTACAAAAACTCATGCTTAGGCAGAAAACTTTTAGCTTTCTGTGACTCAGAGTAACTTTGAATCCTCTATCTAAACAACAGAAAATAACATTATCAGCACCTTACACATTGCAATAGAATATTTATTTGAAACTCTCTCTTGATTATGATGCTGTTATTTCTATGTTATAACCAAGAACCAGCAGACACATGGCACATTCCACCTGTACAGAATAGCTTTTATGTTCTTGTTTTCTGAAAGAACCTTAATGCTCTTTTATGGTATTTCCTTTTCTTCTGTTAAATGATTTAGAGGTCCCCTTCAAAAAAGTCATTAGGCATTTTTTTCTAAAAGAAGGTAGACTGCTTTAATGTTTTTATGGTGTGGAGGTACCATTGATTCTAGCATATTATGAGGATTCTAAGGCATAGTACATTCTAAGTACATAGAAGGAGCTGGATGCAATTGCCTTGCTTTTCTTTACTATTAAGTAATCTACATTGCAGAACTGCAAGCTGATTCACCAAATTATTCATAAGGACAATACTCTCATTCCCTTCAATAGTGTGCATGGAAGTGATAAAACAAACAAACACTTGTGTAACTTCATATAGCCTGGTAGACTAAAAGAAAACTCTCTTGGCAGCAGGTGGTGGATGCAATGAGGATATAGCAATGAACATAAAGAGAATTGGTGAGCAACAATTAGTAAGAAAAGTACACTTTTTTCCCCCATTTTGTACTTTGGTACTTATGCAACCACATTTAGGGAAGTCATTATCATACCAACAGTCACGTACTTCTTTCCTGAAGATGAAAGAAGGATATCTGAAATTTTGTATGCAAAGATTTTTTTTCTATTTTTTTTTTTTTTTTAGAATGTAGGCAGGAAAAAACAAGTATCTGTATGCATATTCTGGAAAGAAGTTATATTGCACAGGTGATAAAATGTTAAGGAAAATGCATTTTCATTTTCCTGTTTAAGAGTGTGATTCTGTGATATGCCTATGTAAAACAGTCTCATTAACCAGACTAAATATTTGATGGGAAAATCTAGTTAGTTGAGGTCTAGGTCCTGAAATTGAGAGTTAGGCACAGTTGTACTAAATTCTGCAGGACTAGGGACAGAGTAGCTTCAGTACACAATAATATTTGCATGTTGCATTACCCTAGTCTGATCATAGCAAAAAGCCTAAACCTGCCAGTTTGCCAAATTTTATGTCTCCCATTGTTTGCAAAGACATAATCATTGATTCTGCATCTCCACAATATAAGGATTTCCAGTGCTTTGCATAAACATGGTGGGATTGCTTTAACTTGCAAACAACATCAATGTAAAATAAATAACACAATTCAACTGACCCTTGGTTTATTTTATGGAGTGATTATGTAAGGTGTGGTCCACAGCCACATGGTACCTGTTAAACATTTAATCTTGTTAAGTCATGAAAAGTTAACATGATACGTGAACACAACCCATCCCCATCCATATTAATTGCAAAGCTGAGATCAGCTTTTTTATCTGTCTGCAGCCATTACACTGTCTAGCTTTTTAAATGATCCTGATTTCTTATGGTGACGTACCTAGTTATATTTCCACACGGGACACTTATAACTATTCAGCTGAAGACTAAATGGGTGACAACTGCACATGGAGGAACTGTAAGGTGTAAATTAGTTATGGTAAAATGCCTAAACTTACACCCTCTGAGTTTCTGCAACAGTTTATTTCTAGATGGATTTCCGGATATTTCCAGACATTAGGGATGAGTGTAAGAACTTGAAAACTTAATTAAGCTCAAGTTAGTACAAAATTGCGTGTCTTATGCAGAAGAAACAAATTGTCCCTGATGGCCAAAAGTCAGCTTGCTACACTACTGCATCTGACAAAACAATATAAAGGACAACAAGCGAGTGAGTGTGTAGCATAATCAAGCAGAGTAGAAGTACTGAACTTGTTAATTCTTAAATAGAATCCATTAACCATATCTGCTGCAGGCTGTCATTTATCCTTTCTCATCTATGACAGCTAGTCTAACATTTTAGCAAGTAATTTCTATTTATTACAAGTTCCTATTCCAGACAGAAATATGGACTTTTCCTCAAAGAGAGTAAGAAGCACAAAAGCAATCCAGTCATTTTGCCCATATATACTCTTATCATGACATCACTGTCATAGTCCTTGTCAGCTAACGCAAAAGAGCAATGTGATTCTGCTTACAGATTCCTATTTAATAACACCTCTTTTAGGAAAAAAAAAAAAGAAAGAAATTACTCTGTAGGAGGACTAGTGAAATTTCTAGTGGTATTATTTTGCTATAAAAGAAGCCTAGTAAAACTTCAAAGTTAGAAAAGCTGTGTAATATCCCATCTCTTTTTTTTACTATTTCATTGGAGTCTTGTACATGAATCGAAGGAAACAAGAAGCAGGGTCAAAGTTTTCCCAAACTGCAGCCTCATTTCCCTGAGAACCGGAAACATATTTGTATTTCAAAGACTTTTTCGGTAGATTTCTTTCCCTACATGACCTTAATTGTATTTTCACAAGGACTGTGCCTGTTTGAATGACTCTTCATGACTTTAAATTCTTGTGTGTATAATGGTGTTGAACTCACTCCACCATTTCTTGTCCATTCATCTTTTCTCTTGGGTTTGAATTCTGTACCCCAGGATACAAGGCTGGGGTGCTTCACCTATACTCAATATTTATTGGAAAAGGATTCTCACAAAAATAGTGATCAAGTCTTTTGTTTAGTTTGCAACAGTTAACCTGCTATCAAGGTGTGAAGGAGAAAAGTTTCTCACTTTGCTTTTCTTGGTCTACTGTCATGGCACCTCATTATAGTCTTGCAAGAAATCCTTGTGCTCTCGTAAAGGCAGGTTTTCCTTAAAGGTTAAATGTCCCTTTTCCTGACAGATTTCCTATAAGTATAATGTTACAGTGGCTTAATGATTTTAGCTCAGCTTTGCAACAGCAAAAGCTTAGACAGGTGTCTCAAGAGAAAAATCCTCTAAAAATATGCTTGCAGAAATGTTGTACTAAGTGTTGAAAATTGGTTAAATTACTTGCAGTAGGTGGGGGCATATAATTCTGTTTTCTTCTTTTCCAAATCCTATGACTAATGTTCACCTTCATAAAAGTTATTTCTGCTTTGGGAGCCACTGCAGTTCATCTTTACTTCGTCCAGCACTTTATAAGCACTTAGTAGTAAATCATCTGGACCCAATTACCTGATCTCATGTATTGGTTCATCAACCTCTTTCTTTGCCATGTTAAATCATTTGTAAAGTTAAATTTAAAAAAAATGAGGGAAATTATGCTGAATTCATGAACATATAACTAAATTAACTTCACAAAAGTAATTCAGCTAGCAAAGGTGAGTGATATATATTTATTTTAAATTGGTTGTGTCAGAATATTCTATTAAATTAGATACAAAAGTTACAATTTAATGAAATTATTTCATTCTGTCTATTTAAAAGGTTTGATCCATTAATTATTTAAAGCAGAGATTATCTAGCTTGAAATGAATGTGCTATTAATTCTGTCTGTAGGTTGATTTGTATTATACATTGCAAAAATTGTGTCTAGCAAGATATCTTGTTTATTATTTTGAATGGGCTACAGCCAGGTATGTCAGGAACCTGCAACAAACCCATTGAAAAAAACACTCCTCACATCCCAAAACCTCACAAATGCAATGCTTAACCTTTGGCATAATATTTTCCAGATTTGGATAATATTTTCCTATTAAGGAACTGGGCAACATGGAGGCAGAGTTTGGCCTATTGTCTTTGCACTTCCTACCTACTGTCTATTAAGTATATAATTAAGCTGTCTGTGGCTTTTATTTTGTGCATTCATCCAATATGTGAAGGGGGAAGGGAAGCCTCAGACCATTCTTTTTAGTCTTCAATTTTCCCATTAGGATGTACTCAGAAAGGAAATTAAATTGGTGCTGTGCTGATGATTTATTGCAGGAAGGAACACAGTTTACACAGAGAAAAGTGCTATTTTAATTTTACACAGTTCACTAATAGCATATTTATATGTTCTTCCTATAGGTATTGCAGTAAAGATGACTGTGGTTTTGTCTTCTAACAAGGGGAAAAGATAAAGCTTACTTTCACTTTTAACATATAATTCTAATGTATATTCTGTACAATAAAAAGGAGTTTTTTAATTAATTTTTATTATCAATTCAAAGAAAGCTACATTTTTAAAAACTTAGCAGCTGTTTGCATATGACACTAATATATATCTAACCATATCTTAAAATATACTGGCACACATGGGCACAATTACAGTAAGAGTTCAAAAAGTTTATTATGCATTTTTAAATCACCTAAGTAGTTTTCCAAAGTCACCTAAATGATGCTGCCTCAATCAATCCTTCGGAGCTGACAAGTTAGGAACTCCTGCTGTTCATGCTAATGTATTTTGCATTCTTATTTCACGTCAGATGATGCCGATTTGTGAATAAAAATGTTAATTAATTAGATAAACAATACACACCAGTGACTTGTATTAGACTTGTGTAATCTCTATGTCATGCTAACACCCACTTATTTAACCTCTGGGTTAAAAATATAGTATTTTCTTTAGGATGGGACAGAAACATGTTGCTTTCAGGAACTGTTATCTAGGAGATATGCCCTGTTACAATTTAATATAATCAAGATTTATTTTTTTTTATTATCTGAAAAGTTATTGCACTGTCTTGTATGAGACAGCTCTGCATGAATTTTGTGGAAGGCACTTATATTTCCTCTTTTTGCATTATATCCTTAGTAATTTGGAGTTAACTTCACCAGATAGCATGTGATAGCATATGCTATTTGATGTAGGACACTGTGTGCTTTTTTCCAGAGCCTATTCTAATTCTGATTCCAGGTGCTTAAATTTATCCTCTATACAAAGGGAAGAGAAAAGTACTTGCATAGTTAGTAAGCCTTTGCTAGTTCACATTTTCAGAAAAGAAAGCACCTGGAATTACATATAATGATTTCTGGAAGAATGGGATGTAATTATTCCTTCACTCCAAAAGACATTGCAAGGTCTTGAATCAATATCATCTAAATCATTTTTTTATGGTGAGCTAATCTGTCTGCTACCAGATTGGTCACATCTAGTGCTGTAGTAGATGTAAAGTATCATTAAAAGGACAAAATTCCACAAATATAAACTTAAAAGTTTATAATTACATAAAAAGAATCATATGGCACCATAATTTTAATGAATAGTAACCACTATACACTCTCAGTAAAAATGAAAAGACTAGACTGGAATTCTTATATATACAATCATTTGGCAAGGTAAAGGCATATTAGAGCTGGTTAACCATCTCTTCACTTTAAATTTTACTTGCCAAAAGATATCTTTTTTAATAGTGGGGGTGGTTTTTTCCTTCTCTGAGAATAACATGACATAATGAAAGAAAAGTACCTATTGGTTTTGGAGATGTTTTTTCAGCCATTTTCCTCCCATTTTTGATTATTTATTCTTGAAGACAAAATGGGAAAAGAAAAAAGAAAATTAGAAAAAAAAAAGAAAAAAAGAAAAAAATGGAAAGAAAACCAAAGTTCTTCCATTCCCCAAATTTTAACGCATAAACTTCTCCAAACCAGTTAATGTGATGTTTTCAAAATCTCCACAATCAAATCACTTAAACATTTTTTCTCCTATTTACTTTTGATTTGCTCTTTATGTTGCAATTCTGTACACAAGTGGATGAAAGGCCTTATGAATGGACAGGTAGAAGAACAATTTCTAATGAAGATGGATGTGTTGTTACTGCTGTGTAGCAGAGCATTAAACTTTCTGACACAGGTTGAAGTCACATTACACAGAGCATAAAGATATGTCCAGTGATGGGCAGAAAAGGTAAGTAAAAGAAGATCTGATTAAACACTGAAAAATACTATTCTGATATATGCCTTTGAATACTGAATAATCCAGCACAACCTTAGAATATTTTCTTTAATTTTGGTCTACTCTTTCCCTTCTGGTTTATATTAGTCACTCATGTGTGGTATTCCTCTAATACTCTAATATTACTCAATTTCTCTTGGCATTTTGCCCATTTACTATGATTTGGTACTGCATAAATAGAGAAATAAGGCTGAAATATTGGGGGTTTTAATAAATACATATTTTATTTTAATAGTGCTTTTTACTGAGCTAGCTAGTTTTTATGGTTACAAGTGTTCTTGTTTAGCTTAAAAACCAATCCTCCATGCATTTAAACATCTCAGGCTTTGCAACATATCCAGGAAGATCTGCCTTAAAGTGGTACTGAACCATTGTTATTCCTAGTGTATGTTGTCTTGATTTTGTGTCTTGATTTTCAGGGATTTTTGTTTTAAGCCTGTCATAAGAGTCGAGAGATTTTAACTTCTGCTTTAACTCAAATAGGCAGCAAATTTATCCTGATATCTACAAACTTTTTGTCCAATACACAAGGGAAAAGTCCAGGCACAGAGATTAGGCATAATTTTTCCATACTCCTTCTCCTTGTTAAAAGCTGCATTCCCACATACATGGTTATAATTACAATATGTGAGCATCTCATCCAATCCTTTCTATCCTTGCAAGACCTTTTAGGGGGGTCAGGAGGAACCATTGCACCATTTGTACAGGTGTATGGAAAGATTTGTTAGTATCTTCTGCGGAGTTAATGACATAGAAGTTACGTAATAGACCATTGCTCACCTAAGACTGTTGAATCAGGTCATGTGGAAGTCTGTCCTTTGCAAGCAACTACTGTCAACTCTTGGACTTCTTGCAGACCTTTGTGCAGGCTCTCCACACATCAAAAGTTTCTATGGCTTTCCGTCTTTCCACTTATGTTTTCAGGCTTCCTCTAAAATTTGTGATTTTAAGCGGACTCTCCGTATCCTCTAGTAAATCCCACTGCATTCCTATTTCAGCCTTTTTTTTTTTTTTNCCTCTTTTTTTTTTTTTTTTTTTTTGGCCTACTAGTGTTTGGAAGTCTGTCATACCTTTGAGGAGCAAATTTCTGTTGTTGCAGATATTTCTCCTTAGCTAGGACATACCTACATGACCAAACTCTGTCTTTGCTTTGGTTTAGAACTACATGAGCCAAGTTCCTTTAGAAGGTGGATAACCATGACAGCAAAAAGTTTTACTCACATAAATAAGTCCTTCTGAGGAGTTAATTGGTTGCTACTGCAACACTTCTGCACTTCTTTCAAAAAGCATTTTGGTGCAGAAGGTGACAAACAATGAAAGATAAAATGTGTGGGTGTCTTGTTCTCTGGCTGTGTACAATCCTTTGCAAAGTCACTGCCTGGCATGCTGTTTGTTCAACATTTTCTTCATAAAGAGAATAAACATTTTCTTCTTTATCTTTTCAAATGTATCAAAGTGATCTGTTGATTTTTATAGAAGCTCTAGAGATTACTCCAGTGGTGATGATCTGCATCAGACATGAGAGGTCTACTTACTACTGATCTCTGTTCAAAGTAAGGGAAGAAAAAAGAGGCAACTTAGTTTTCTATATTGTAAGGTGGTTATCTAAGATAGGCCAAGTGAGCCCAGAACTGTTTCTTCCATTTATTAATATACAAACTCTAAGCAGCTAGCTCAGGGACAAATCTGTTCTGTAGATATCTAGCATGACATAGCCCATGGAAGACGTCAAGCTTCCTTGGGCTGGGAGTGCTAGCTTTCATAAGCTTCTGGCAAGGTACTCTTTCATACATATGGCAAATGTTTTCATATGTGGATATTTCAAATGTTTTTGTTATTTGATTATTTTTAAATTTTTTTTCTCTTCCTTTAGAGTTTGAGCTTGAATTATTCAGCTTAATTTTTTTCCCCTTATTTTCCCTTACTTATTTTCCTTTTTTGGTATTTCTTTGTGTTGTTATCATTACAGTAGTTATAAGTCATACATAGAAATTTTGAAAGTAGTCCATTATCATTGTATGGTTTGGCCACATCTTTGAGGGCTTCCTTTTTGTGACTTAATTCTGTTAATTTTAATTCAGTTTCTTCATTTTTCCTGTTTTGTTTAGATTTTTTCTATGATAATGTAAATTCTTCAATTCTGTCTACTACTGTTTAAGCCCTATTGCTAAAGTAATTGTGACCAATGTTTTACTAATCCCGTTTGACATTTTTGTCACCCATTCTTTCCTCTAAAGTGAACAGAGACTGTTTTTAACTAAGTTTCCTGCATGATACAGCGCATAGGTCATCATCTCAATTCTATCCAATATAATCTGACATGTTGTTTCATTTTTCCCTTCTGCTGTATTTTGGATCTGGGTTTTTTTTTGTCATTCAATATTTGTCCTGGTGTTAATTTCTTCCTTACCCACTCTTACCCAAACACACAAACAGTGAAGAAATCATATTTAGGACTCTCTGAGATTTCCTTTCTTCCCTTTTGAAACAACAATAACATTCTAGTTAGTTTTCACTGGGGCAACCTAACAGATTTTGCCAATAAAATCACTTTTTACTCTCCAGTTTTCTTCTCTGCCATTAAAAAGCAATAAATTTAGAACCGATAAAGGCAAATGTTCCTTTATGCAGCATATAATCAACCTGTGAAATTCACCCTCACAGGAGGCCATCAAGTCAAATACCCTTGTTGAATGTTAAAAAGAAGTGGGCTAATTATATGAACACTAACAACATTTGTAGCTATGCATGCCAAAACTAATAATAAGGGTAAACCAAATATCAAGCTTCAGGGCATAAAGAGATTAGCTGCAGGTGTGAGGATGGATTTCTACTCTCCACAGAAATGTGTGCAACTGCTAAGAGGTTTCTTTGATGAAGATATGAAGCAGCTTTGAAGGGGGTTTGCTGTATTTTGGGATTGGGGTTTTTGATTTTGTTTTTGTCAGGGTTTCTTCATTTGGTTGGTTTCAATTTGTTATCATCTCATATCGCTTTCATTCAATGTAAGAACATTGTAGGAAATAATAAGATAAAGCAGCCCTTACTTCCTACAGGTAGAGCAGCCCCTACAGCCCTTCCTCAGAGACCTAATTGAGGTAAGAGACTTTCTTGTACTTTTTGTCTACAAAGGTGAATACTACAGAGGAAGGAGTTCTGTATTAATGAACTGCCACAATATCTTTCTTCAGATATTTTACTGAACTTTTACTCTCGCTTATGTCTTGGTACGACTCAGCAGTGATCCAGAAAGTGATGTGCAGCATATCGGCATTTTTATATTTCCCAGCTTTGATAATCTCTCAGTTATCTTTCCTTTACTCTAGTTCTAACTCTTTGTCTTCTACCTAAATTGTAGGGCTTTGGGGTCGGTTCTTCTTTAGACTGGAATCACCTTATTTTTGTGTGTGAATGCAGCAGGTACCAAGCTAGAGGCGTGATTATGCTGAGCTAACATCCTAATTATGATAAGAGATGAAAACCAAAGCACTCAATGCTATATTGTGGATCTTTGCATAAACCTTTATCCTAATTATTCCTTCCCTTGAAAAACTGCAATATCTAAAAAAAAAAGTCTTATCTGACAATGACCTTCTACACAGCTGTGTCATTTGCAAGGTTTTTCTATTCTCAGCTTACAGATGTATTTTTTTTATTCTAAATATTGGCCTATTTAAACCACTTTGAGCTTTTAAGACAATGATTTTCCTTACATTTGATTCACAAACATGTTATAGTCTTGAATAAGTTCAAAAATTAAAATGATGTACTGTTCTATCAGTCATTCTTGCCTAGCAGACAACGCCAGCTTTTATTTTTCTCATTTGTAACCATGGATTATCCTAAAGTTCTGCAGATTCCTACATTGTGAAGAGGATGTGAAGAGGAACAGCCTAGACTCAAATAAAATAAGCTTTTAGTCTCCTTTAGAAAATCTCATGGCAGAGCTCAAGTAAATGTTGATAGTCAGTTAAGCTGGGTGACCAGCTCTCATGTGACTCTTTAAAAATTCTCCTTGGATTTTTAATAGGAGTATTGATGAGCTCTAAAGAAAATAGATTGTGTCAGCTGGACCTCCTATTAAACTCTGGGGAAATAAAGCTGGGAAATAAAGAGTCAACATGAACACAGGACGGTTGGCCTGCAATGTTATTGTAGACAATATTTCTGCCTAAATACAAGTGTCTAGTCAGCTTCTTCAGCTGATGGGAAGCTACAAGTTTTATCATTCATTAAACAATAACATTGTATAAAAAATCATTGGCAAATAACTAGTGAGACACAAGATACAGTAATGTCATTTGTATAATAAGTTAATGTTTAGCCTCTTTCTATAAAAGAAAAAAAAAAGGGAAGGGAAGAGTTATTGTCTGGGTCACAGGTTCGCTATATGCATAAGCCCATTTTATAAAAAACGTTATCATCTGCAGTCTTAGATTTTTAAGCTATTGTTCACTGGACTTTAATTTTAAAAACATATTCTGAGGAACTGCTCTGTAGACATGTGCTTCAGTGTGCATTTAAAATTTCAGCTGAGATCTGAGAGGAGATGCTCATGCATTATCTAACAAGCAGCGTGATCAAAATACAATAATTAATACATAATATGACTTGTAAAACATAAAAGGGAATGAACCAGAGGTAGGAACTTGCCAACCTTTAAACAAGGCTAACCTATTTATATAACAAATGCCTGCAATATTTCTCATGAGTCATTCCTTCCACTCACACTGAGAATACATAATAACCTTTTGTTGTTCTGTACCCGAGGTCATTTATTTCTCAGAAAAAATGCATGCACATACACATAGACTTAGACAGATACATATACATGTGTGTATATATTTACAGAAAGTATATTAATAAGATAAAATAATTCTAGGGACTAAATTTTCAAGTATGAAATGCAAATGTTAATACCAGTCATTAGTGTATGGAGATTGTTTTGTTTGCTGAATGAAAAAACTATAGTTAAAATGGTGATTGCTATTTCCTATTCTTATGTCAATTCCTTTTTCTCCATTTATAGAATCCTTTATTAAAGGGTGCAAAAAATTAACATCACACTGAGCTCATTTCTTTGTTGTCTTAATTTAGGTAGAAGCAGAAGTATGCCACCAAAATAAAAAATACAATTTAAAAAAAAAACTACAAAAAAACCAAACAGAGCAATGGAAAAAATAAGTGGTTTTTTTTTGAGATTTTAATCATTATATTACTCTGCCCAAGAGTTAGATGATTACATGCTTGTGTTTGTTTTGTCTCGAAGAATTTCAAGACCTGAATTGTAGAACTTAAGCACCCCTAAATCATTACATTAACAAAGGAATCCTTCTACAAAGGAATCCTTCAAAGAGGAGGAAACAAATTGAAATAATCTGACTCCTAGAAGCAATTATTTCTGAGAAGAAATATGAAAGGGTATAAAAATAGTTACCTGTTTGCCTCATAACCTCTCTTTGAATACCCTGATAATGTTAATAAAATATTATTGTCTGCATTTAACATTCAGCCCTGGCTTATTAGGTGAAAAAGACATATCTGCTTATGACACTGCCTCTGGATGTTCTGATTTAAATGTCACCTGCTAAAAGATCCTCATAATGTTACCCATTCTCAGGGGGCTTCTTTTCATAGGGAATACAGGTGAAATCAACCATGCTACCCAAACTGATAAAAAGTTATACTAGAATCCAGATGATGTACTTCAGTATACAAGTCCAGTATAAAATTTTCTTTGTATTACAGTCTCGCACTTTCTTAACTGCAAATCTAATTTCCAGTACACACTGAACACACACTGAGTAGAATGCTACTAAATGCTTGTTTTCATATGGCATATATTGAAGCACATGAAATGCAATATTACAGACATCTCCGTCATCCCAAATGAAGTAATCTGAGAACAGTAAAAGAGCTGGAGAGAATAATTACAAAAATTTCTGCAAATCTATTGAAGGTGTTGGTAGTGCTAAAGATCTGATTTTCCATTCTCATCTGTTTAATTTGTATGCTTAAAGAAAACTGTTTAGTGAGAGGCTGAAGTGCATTTGGTGGATCAATACTCCACTGATGTTGATATTTGTCAGCATTTTCTTTAGTTGATGATTTATAAGATGCCAGAAGCATTTATAGAATACTTAACTCTTAGTCATGTCTCAATTTGCTCTGTGCAGGAAATGCTTATTCTTTATTACACTGCATTTTTTAAAAAATAAAGGACATGCCACAATAGATACTTTATATGTGCACTTAAAACACTTACAGTACGGCTAGGAGCTATAAGGTTGATGCTACTTGGTCTAAAATCTTGCTAAACTAGATTAAAAACCTACTCTTCCTAAATGAAAAAAGAAATCACCTTTTAGCCTATACGACACTCCTTCTAAGAGTTGAAATAATTTCTGTCTTTGAATCCAGACTCTTCTTTTAATAACATAAAAATAATTGAAAATGTAGATTCTTTGAAGCTGGGTAGCTGATGCTGCTGAAAATGAATCAGAGTGCAAAATTTTTCCCAAGATCTGTTAAGAAAAAGACTTGGAACAAGGTAGTTGTGCCTTTCTGTCATAAAAATATGTATTGCAATCTTTAGTACAGAAATGTAATTTGCAACTTATAACTGATAATAAGGGGTAAAATACCTGACTAAAAATAATGCTTAGCTCTTACATAGCACTTTTAATCAGAAACCTAAGAAGAGCTACAGCCTTTTTCAGGTATTGTGAATCTAAGATGTATAAAGATGAAGCAAATCCTTCAAATTAGGGTTTTGGCCATGTCAGATTTAGCAGCATCAGATGTGCTCCTGCTCTATAGCACGATGTCCAGCTGGAGCCAGTCCCTAATATTGTACACCTGGGGTCAATGTCAAGGCCAATACTGTTTAACATCTTCATTAATGACCTTGATGATGGGACAGAGTGTACCCTAAGCAGGTTTGCAGATGATGCAAGTTGGGAGAAATGGAAAATAAATCAAATGGATGATTTGATTGTCAGACCTGGACAGAGAATTCCTATCTGGATTTCTCTGTCCAGGTCTGGTTTATGCAGATTAAGGGACAGCAGCTGAGGCTGGGAGAGATAGGACTCCTCAGCCTGGAGGAAAGAAGATTCAGAAGGGAACTTATTAAAGAATTTAAATACCTGATGAAGTGAGTGAAGGGAAAGGAGACAGACTCTTATAAGCATTGACCACTTAAAGGAAAACAAGCATCAGCCACAAATTAAAATATAAGAAATTTTACTTGAATATATGAAAAAAATAATTGAAGGGTGATTAAACACTGATCAGATTTCACAGAGAGGATGTGGAGTCTTCATCCTTAGAGATACTGTAAATACAACTGTGCACAGTCTGGATCAACCTGCCTTAGAAGACCCTGTTTAAGCAGTAAGGATGGACCAGTTGATCTTTAGAGGTCCCTTTTAACCTCAACAAGTTTTCCAATCCAAGTTCTCTGATATCTGTCCTGAGTAGATGACCACAAGTAACAAGCTTATTTTCCTACTTTATTTCCACCTAGAGATGAAAAATCCTTCATCAGTGAATATACATTAGTGTAGAAGTGAAGTAATACAGTGACAAAGTATATAGGAACTTAAGGCAATACTCTAAATATAGCAGAAGATTATTTTGAGCTCAGAAGAGATTTGTTTGCTGCTAAGGTAGCAAAGTGGGGCCAACTGTTATAGAGCTGCAGTGTACTAATCAAACAAATAGCCAGAGAAATATTGATATTATCTAAAATCATTTGTTTTACAAGGGTTTTGACATCTTTCATGGTGAAACAATGTGTAATATTTTATTCATGGATTAGTATAATATATTTCTAAGTAAAATCAATGTTGTTTTTTTATTAAGAACAACATTGTACTTCCCAGCAGAGAAACAAAAAGCACCATAAGTAAGGAATTGCAAAATGAGAAAAGAAATTCATAGTTAGTGCTATGAATTGCTATGCTAGTGCTACAATATGCCATATCACTACACAGAGATAAATTGTTCTTATTCGTATTTATTTAAACATGTGCCAACCCACCTGTTTTTTTTTCTTTCTTTCTCTTTCTGGACCCTTCTTCCAGCAAAGGAATGATCTTAAAATCATCTGAGGGCTTAATTTACAGATAAAAACTCTTGCATCTTTACGACACATTTGCTGAGATCCCTGAAGCAAACACACCTCGGCAAAGAGAGTGGAGTGCACCGACACACATAGGGAGGATTTTTGAGAGAAGCAATCAATATAGAAGAGAACCAATGCCTTTACTCCAGACAACCAAATATGGGGTTTGTAGAAGTTCTGTGTCAAAGGGCAGGATGTCAGGTTCATTCAGAAGGATGATTATGAAGGACAGGTCTCTAGGTGTAACTCCAGCTGGCAACCAATCCCCACACAGCCAGTCACTCACTCCCTGCACAGTAGGAGGGGGAGAGAATCTAAGGGGTAAAAGTGAAAAAAATTGTGGGTTGAGGCAAAGACAGTTTAATAGATAAAAGTGTCACATCCCACTGGGATTTGGTGAGCATTTTTGTGTGTGAATCACCCTCTCTTTGTACACCTTTGTTATTAGTATTGTTGTTGTTACAGTTAATTTTCCTGTCTCGTTGCTGTTTCCAGTAAATTGTTCTTATCTCAACCCACAATTTTTACCTTTTTGTGCCTCCAATTCTCAACTCCATCCCTGGAGTAGAAAGGGAGAGTGAAAGGAGTGGGGTGGGAATGAGCAATTGGCATTTGGTTTGGGACAGTCTCGGTGGTGGGAAGACACTAAATAAGGGAGTGCCATTCCTAAATCAGAGCATTTGGGAAGACAAGCCATCACACCAAACATACCACTCTTCCTCCTTCCCACATTTCTATATACTGGGCATGATGCCAGTGGTATGAGTATCCCTTGGATTGGTTGAGGTCAGCTATTCCAGCTGTGTCCCCTCTCAACTGTGCATCCTCAGTCCCCTCGCTGGTGGGATGGGGTGAGGAGCAGAAAGGGCCTTGGCTCTGTGTAAGTGCTGCTCAGCAATAACAAACACATCCCTGTGTCACCAACACTCTTTCCAGCACAAGCCCAAAATGTAGTCCCAAACTAGCTACCGTGAAGAAAATTAACTCTACTCCTAGCAAAAGCCAGCACAACAGGAAAGCTTTTGTGGTCATTCCAACTCTCTCTCCAGTACAAAACTTCAGCTTAACAAAGGTTCATTTGTTAATATGGAAGCAAAAGTGAAGAGGGATGATGAAAAACATTCTGAGCAGCTTGACAAAAAGTGGGAAAGAATAGGGGAAACAAATGCCTTCCCAAAATATCTTTCTTGAAATATGTATGAAATGCAAGGACTTGATTAGTGAAATTGAAAATTGCAGATGAGAACATCACACAGCTTTTCAGTTGCACTTAAAAGAGGTGAGGATGTGGGTAGAAGGAGAGAATCTTTTTAGGATAGTGAAGCAGCATTAGAAAATAATTGTTATAAAATGAGGAAAAAAGACCAATTAAAAAATCAGTCTGCTATTGTCAACAATTAACTCTGAAAAGCTATCCAGGAAATGCCAACATATACCTCTCCTTTTTTGATTTAGGACATATCTATTTTTAAATTTTGAATAGAAGCTGTAGTTTATTAAAGATCCTATTTTTGGCATAACAAGTAAACATTGATAAAGAACATTAAGCGTTTTTAAAGACAAGCGTTTTGCTTTCTCTTTTTAACCATTCACCACGTCCTGAAAAAAAGCCTGATCCCTCCAAGAATTGTATTTCCCTGGCACTGTTGCCCACTCAATCTCAGTTACAAAAAGCTCCCTTACTTACTTCCTAGGTGATGATAAAGAAAGGCTTTGATTAACTGCAATCCCTCTTCCTTCCTGCTTTGTGAAATTAGATTCAGAAAGAAACTTTACAAATGCGATCTCTCCCATTTTCAGGTCCCTAGAAGAAGGTGAGAAAGTTGTGGCTATTTCTGTTACATTGGTCCTGTCACACATGTTAAAATCTTATCATTTAAAAAAACTGAAAATCAAAAATCTCAGACATAGAGATCTGTGCAACTAATTGCATTGACAAAATGGTGAATCCTGCCATTCCAGATGTTAAATATTTGATTTTTGTCTATCCAGATTTGTCAACCAACATCCAAATCTTTACTTTCTTACTCCCTGCAGGAAGTTCTGCATAAGGTGATGATTTTTCCACACTAATCCAGAAAGAATAGTTCATGCTCCTCCATGCAACCCCCTAGATTGGCTCCAGGGTGTTCATTCTTCAACTGGTTCAGTAGCTTTAGCACTGTGAAATAAACTCATTACTGCTTAGACCCTTCTTTCCTCTCTACTGTCCTGTCGATTCATTTTACACAGAGCACACAAAAAATCAAAAGAAAGCATGAAAAAAATGTAGAACCCATATGAACGTTCTTTACCCTGTCAACACAGCACTTGCTCACTTGACAGAAGTTTGTGTTTCCTCAGAGAGAAGAGTATAGAGTGACCCTTTCATGATAAAATTCTCTTTTTTCATTCAATTTGCCCAGGTCATACATTAATATTGCTTAATTATCATTAACTAGAGATTGCATTTCAGCTAATGCAAGAAAGTCAGCAGGTGCCTTTATAGGTATGGAACACTATAATTCAGGTATGGTAGAGTATTTTATCAACCAACAGTACTTTATCAAGAAAGAGCACTGGTTGCTGAATATTTTTTTTTCTTTTCTCTTTGATTAAGGGAGCAAAAGTCTTTAAAGTCATTGGCTGAAGTGTGTCAGGGTAAAAATTTGAGGCCTTACCTGAGAGTGAAGCACATTTTCATATTTATATATTGTATAGGAGGAAAAAAAGTCTTTGCCCTGAAAAGTTTACAGCCTAAATAGATAGAAAAAAGACTTTAAAGAAAATAGGAATAGAAAAGGGAAGGAATTTCATAAAGCCACATCCACTTCCAAAGGTCAACTTTCCTACAAGATTAAGAGATGTCATTTGTGATTAGAAGAAACAACAATGTGTCATCATTCTGGCCTCACAGAGTATAGTACCAAGCTCTTGATCCTGTGAAAAAAAAAACAAGCATAGAGACTGAAGGTGAAGAAGGGGTGTCAAGGAAAAGATCAGGGAAAAATTGGTACCAAGGTTTTCCATGAAACTTCATTAGAGAATTTCAGCACCTTTTCAGGATTTCAAAAGTTACTGTCCTGGGCCATTAGAACTCTGGAAAATTGCATTTTTGACAAGCTCCTACAGCATGCTTTTCAGTATTGACAAATACTTTCCATAAGTTTAATCTTGCAGATCTATTGCGTCTTAAGATGCTGCAAGGTCTTAAAGTTTTCTGTTTTGAGAATTTTAAGTGGAGAGTGAACATGTTCAAGGAAGACAAATCCAGTTTGAACGAGCAAATACATGAAACCAATGTGCCCAAAGTCCTGGAACATAAGCTGAGAGAACCAAAATACCAAGAAATACAATCTAACACTACAGATCTGGAAAGAGATATCTCCAAAGATGTATCAAGCTCAGCAGTAGAAGCACAGAACACCTGGCTCTGAGAAAATGCTAAAATCGAAATAAGAGCTTTAGGTTTGAGTGTCATAAGATAAGACACTTTGCTAATTTGTTTCTTGTTACACTCAAGGAAACAGCATTTAAACTTAAAAAGTTTTTAAAAAACCGAAAAAACAAAAGAAAACCAACCCAACAACAAACAAAAAACTTTAAAAACTAAATACTTCCAAATAAACCACCAAATCAAACAAAAAAAAAAAAACCACCAAGAATGTATCAAAGACATCTGGCAAACCATCAGCTTCTCGTATTCATGCTCACAACTCAAAATTTTTACTTAATATTATTTACTCCTTCTGCTATGGCTGTGTAATCTTAGCCATGCATCAGATCTCTACATTATCCATACAAAGAACAAGGCATTAAGCCTTGGAAGGTAATATGCAATATAAAAATGGTCACAGTTATCACAGTTTATCATAAACTCTCACCTGGTGTTGTTCTAGCAACTCTACTGTATCAGGCCAGGAGTTTATATGTGTATACTTATTTTGAATACTGACCACATAGCACAACAGCAAGATATGCCAATTCTTTATGTATGTTCAGCAGCTGAAATGGACATTTTTATGGTAGTGCACCACACAAGTGCTTTTCATTCCTGATGAGCCCCAATTAATCTGAGCACTCTATGACTGTGTTACCCTTTCAGGTTAATAAATGCTCACTTATTGTAAAAGGTTGGTCGTTGGTGTAATACAGTCTTCAGTTAGCTCCTAAGCTTTCTTATACATGTGAATACTTGGGGGATAAATCAGAACCAAAAAAACCCCACCACAGTAAATACATATAAATATGCATATACATATGCATCTTTAAGCCAGGAAGAATAACAGAGGTAATACTCGTAATATTTCTGGAAAAGGCATCCCCACAGAAGTGAAGGAGGATTTCCATGTTCTGTCTTCCAATCCACAGTCAGAAAGCAGGGCTTGGCACAAGGCAGCCTTGTCTAGACTGGTGCATCATTCAGAAGAACTGTGCAACTGATTGCTTCTCTGTGCTGCTCTACATCTTTACATCAGGCATCTTCAAGTCAGTGCCATTGTCCCTCTCTCACTCCCTGATCCTGCAAGCCAAACACAACACAGACTGCCAGTGCAATTTGCAATCTACCAACAATAAATTTTGGTCAAGTGGTATCCTAGGGTCATGGTACAGTTCCCAGTACAGCTAAACCAGTAGGATTCAGAAAGGTAGACTGGGAGACAAATGCAATTTTCAGTGTAGTAAACCCCAGTTGTAGCATCTTCTTTGTCATGGCAACTGAGTGAGGCTTATTTTATGACCTGTCAGAATTCTGTCTAGTGCTTCTGGACCACTATGGTTTGATTGAAGAGAGAGCTGGCTTAGTGGGGGAGTTGTTCACTGCTAAAGGCCTTTGCTCTGGTGCATGTGTTGTTCTGCCTGCCTGCTGTTTTGTATCATTAAATATTTCATATTTCACAGCTATATTAATCTGTCCTTCCAGAAGCAGACATAGAATTACATTTGCCACAGAAGAGTACAGAGACCCAGCTTTTAGCATGGACATGGCACACATTATCAAAATTATATTTATTAATAAATATCCTGTTCCATACCTTTTTTTTTTCTATAATGGAAACTCATACTGAGATTTTCTAGGGCATTCATATTCAACCCATTTTCTGTAACTTGGGACAGCCTTATGGATTTAACAAGTTTCCCGGCATGATAAGGGCATCACTTAGAGAAAGCTGATAACATTGATTATAAGCTGGGGTGGTTTCGTGAAATAAAACAAAAGTTGCATTTGTATGGTTCAGTTAAATCACTGTTTAAAATGTGTGATTAATTTAAAGGCATACGGCTGGATGAATCATGGTCCTCTTCAGTGTTTTGTTTTGCGTATTACAGACCAAAGTCATGTTTCTTTGGAGTACACCTAAGGACAGAATTTGGCTTTAATAATGTACTTTTGAGCAGTCAGGCATTTAACCTAAAGACTGTGTTGTCAGAAAAGTTGTTTGATAGTGGGAATTTTTATGAACAGATTACACAAGACTCTTTGGCAGCACTTCTCACACAGTCCCTGTAAATCAGGGACAACTGCTTTATTGAAGTGAATGGAGTTAGATAATCATAAAAATGGTGTAAATAAAGGGAAAATTAGGGCCATCAAATTTGAATACTGACTGTCAACATCAGATTTTAAGAGATCATTAGCCTTCAATTTTCAGTGAGACTCTGCTCTTTCTCACAGTGAATGCCAGCCATTATAGGCATAGCCATAATTCTGAAAAGAGGTTATCGTATCTACTAACACACACACAATTTCATGCAGTCCTGTGAATACAATGCTGTCCACCTCTACTCACCCACCTGGAACCCAAATTCTGCTACTGCATTTCACTGCTCACCGTGCTATCCACCCTTCTCTAGCTGTTCTGTTCATTCTACTCTGAGCTGCTAAGTCACCTGCAAATAGTCACCTGCAATAGTTATCTCTCTTTGCCACAAGTCCAGTGAGTTTTTGCCTATTCCTTTGCACAGCTAAGCCTCTCAGCCCCACCAGAAGTTCTTAATATTTCTAGACCTTGAACTAAGCATCCACAAGAGGAGACTTCTCTATTTTCAGGAGACCCAGTGAATATTTTTCTTAATATAAAGTAAATTAATTCACAGCTGAAAAAAGTGTAGCTCTACTAGTTTTTACCATCCCTAATATATTGGCTGATTGCAGATGTTTTATTCTGAGTCACATCAAAACCACAGGATTGAAGTTGTTGTAAGTTGCATTTATCAGAATAAATTAGGTTTTTTTCCTTATCTAGTGATTATTTTAACTCAAGCTGTGACAATTAGGAAGGGAATGATTACACATTTATTAGCCAAAAAATAATAATAATTTATTTCAGAGGTCCTACAAAGCAGTATTCCATGTGAATTTTTTTCTCCTTGTGCATGACAGTAAGACATTCTGTTACTGTGAGTTTGCTGAGAATGTATGTGGATTTCATATAAACATCCAGCCATTTGTGTAGTCTCCTAATTATTTTCTGATTTTCTAGGAAGAAAACCAAGAAATTATGGATTTGGATCAAATGCACGTGACTTCATTATTCATTATTTTAAGCTGGTTAGTTTTGTGAGTCTGGGGAGTTTTCAGGGCTGAAAATAAAGAGAAGGAAGCAATCAAATATTCTGTTCAGTGATGACTCATTTATTCAAAAGACTGTGACAAAAAATGTATGTATGGTTGACAGGAACTCTGCCATTTACAAAGGTGACTTGAGGTACAAAATAAAAAGAGGTTTACAGTAATATTACAGCTTTTTTATAGAGCATTAGCATTGCAAATATGTCCAGACAGAATTATATCTTCTGTTTATGCCATATTCTACATTCAGATTAATAGGCTTAATTACTTACACGGTCCTTTTCCTTCAGTAAAAGCTCAGATTAACAGAGAAGATGCACAATTTAGAGGTCAAGAAACAGAAAATTCTTGTAGTAGTAGTAGTAGCAGTGGTAGATTTAGTAGTAATAGTACTGTTATTCCAAAAATACTCCTGCAGCTTTTTTCTAAGACTTCAGGTACTTCATATCTCTTCGGTACTGGAAGAGTATGGAATACATAGATGTAAGATTTCTGATATAAATTCTGCCTTACATTGGAAATTCTTGTAGCCAGTGGGCATATTCTAACCTTAAGCAATCTAATCTTCTAACCTTATAAGCAATCTGCTTTCAATATATTCTTTACCAGTATGTCAAAGTTGGAATAGGAAATACCTTAGAGATATTCAGTTTAATAATGGGGCTGTGTCCTGTTCACAGAAGTCAAACAGCTCACAAAACATATACAAAATGAATAACAACCAAAAAAACAGACATTCTTTTATAAGCAGCAATGGCATCCCACTCAAGCTCACTAACAGCACCTGACAAAGCCCCAAACCAACCAAACCAAATGTTGCTGTTTAACCCCAGTCAGCAACCAAGCCTCACCCAGCAGCTCACTCAGTTCCCTATCAGGAAGATCAGAGAGACAATTGGAAGGCTAAAAGCTAGAAAACTTGTGGTTTGAGATAAAAACAGTTGAATAGGGAAAGCAAAAGCTGTGCACACAAACAAATCAGAACAAGGAATTACTTCACTGTTTTCCATGGGCAGGCAGTTTTTTAGCCATCTTCAGGAGAGCAGGGCCCCATCATGTGTAAAAGGTGATGGGAAGACAGTGTTTGGGAAGACAAACACTGTCACTTCAAATGTTTCACCCTTCCTCCCTCTTCCTCTCACTTTATATGCTGAGCATGATGGTCTGGAACCTCCCTTTGGTCGGTTAGGGTCACCCTTCCTGGCTGTGTCTCCTCCCATGCACACCTATCCAAACTCCTTGCCAGCGTGACAGTACAAAAAACAGAAAAAGATCTGTAGATGTAGATCCTCAATTAGAATTGTAGATATTAATATTTCTCAAATCATAAAAAGCATCAAATCAAAACATTTTCAAGGTCCTTAAAGTGCAAATTCAACTATGAAAACTACAAGCAATTCCTACCAGCAATGACCTACAGTGAGCTGTTCAACCATAAACATCAAAGATGACTTGTATCTATTTAGGTTTCAATATAGCATGCAGGCATCAGAAAAAATTCCTGCGATAGAGTACAGAGTATAATAGAAAAATGATTATGAATATATTCCTCCTAAGTTATGCAGCCTGTATGGTCAAGCCCTCACAAGAGATTAGGGTTTTACAAAACCATAACCATCTAAAAATAGCTCAAGAGCAGAAAATGTCTGTACCTACATAGTTACCCATTCCATGTATAATACAGGGATCAGTTTAGATTTTCCATCTAGTCTGTATTTTGCAATGGTTATGTGAAAGACACACAAGCAATGCAGACTGCAGGTGCAGTCAGGCAGAATACTAAAAGATCAATATTATAGTTTTCTGCTCTCATAGGCAGGTTTACAAGCAATTCCAAAGACAGAGTTGGATTGCTTTACTTCATGTGCATTTTGCTCTGAGAAGTCATTGTGAAAATGCTACCTTGAAGCTTTACCTCTTAATTGTTCCTGGATCTAATGTGCAGTTATCAAGTTAGATTTCAAGTTAATCCTGAGCAATTCAGCAGTTCATGGCATACCCTTTGTTCCCTTTTACATGTGCTCTCATTGGTACTCAGGAAACTATGCAGAATTAATGGAAAGAAATAACAAAAATTGTTTCCAATGATTATATACAAGAAAAACAGTTATCCTGTTCACAATGTATTTCATGTACAAGCCTAAAGAGATGACATATTAACAGAGAAAATAAATCCTGCATAGGAAATAAAACAAATTAATTACTTTTAAAAATCATATTTCCAATTTAATTTTTATTCTCTGCTAAATTTCATAAGTAGATGATTGTACTGTGTGAATGTGATTCGGCAATCTCAGAAACCTTCAATGCTACTGATCCTATAATAATGGTTGTAAGAAAATCTATACAAAACCAAAGAAAAATCTATGAACAGCACATAGTGGTGTGGGTGCATAGAAAGTAAAGGATGCAGACAATAAAGTCTAGTCCAAGGCAAGTTTTCAATCAAAAATATCACCTCCCTAACCAATCTTCTGTTGGTGTAAACCTACATAAGCTCTACTGGTGTCAAAAAAGCTTGGTTTTCCTGCATGCTTTGGACAGCCCAAATGCTCTTTCATGATCCCTGATACAGTTAATATGTAACAATACTTATCAGCAAGAAGATTAGTTATAACTATGAAGTTTTCTCAAACACTTCAGAATCAAAATTTTGTATCAGAATTTTAAATGCAGACTATGCTATAGAAAGAACCAATCAAACAACCATACAAACAAAAAAAAAAAAAAAAGAAAAAAAGAAAAAAAAAATTTCAGCCAACCAAGCACCAAAACCTCCAAAACCCAACAAATCTGAGTATTAAATTCAAGTCAGAGACATAAAGTTTTGTGTAGAGACAATAAAATGAGGGATAGTAAATTCATTTGATACATTCTAAGTACGGTGGAAATGAGCTATCAAAAGTAGTTATAGAACTTTAAACCCCCCACGTGTAGTTTTGGGGGAAAGGTATTAGTATTAATTATTCAGTAAAACAAATAAACATTTCAATAAGAAATGAACATTTCAGCCTCTTCTGAAAATAAAAAACTGTGGGAGCCTCTCATAAATTAACTGTGAACAAATTTTTCATGGGTAAAAGAAGATATTTCATTATGTTTTCAGAAAAAAAAATTATAAAATCAATATTATTGACTAAAATTGAGGAAAACATAAATTGGATGTGAAGGTGATGTGGTACACAGCAACAAGTTTAACATAAAACTACTTGTGATGAAAAAAAAAGATACAATTTCAAGAAGATGTCATCCACAGGTTTTGCTCATAATCTCATTTTGCTGGCAAGAAATAACAAGAGATGACAAGAAATAATATTTCCCTATTAGAAATTCACATTGTTTTGACTGAAAAATAAGATGCTGTTCAGATATGTTGTAGATACCCTGGAAATCTTCAAGACCAGGTTGGATGGGCTTTGAGCAACACACTCTAGTGAAAGGTGTCCCTCTCCATGGAGGGGAGGTGGGAACTTAAAAGCCTTTAAGGTCCCTTACAACTCGGGCCATTCTGTGATTCTGTGAGTCTATGAAACTTCAGTATCTGTGAACAATGAGGACCAAACCAGAACAGGTGTTTCCTCAATTACTTCTTTACTTCTTTTTATAAGGTAGTTTTTAAGTGACTTTGAGGTTTTTGTTTTGTTTTCTGTTCAAAATAGTCATCTGCTAAACAAAAGCTCCAAGTTGAGAGCTCCTAAACAATACAGAAGTTATTTTCTCTAATTTAATTTTCATCTATGTTATCTATAATTTCATTTTATTAATCTTACCATTACAAACCTTAAACTTCTGTGCCTTCGAGATACATCAGGTTATTAATTTGCAGTGATAGGGTTTTAACAAATTCTTGTATATCCCATTTTCCATGAAGAAGCTGCTGTCTGCTTTTATAGTAGAATCCCTTACTAATTGTCAGCCTGATTCTGCAGTTAGGTTGTTGTACCCACAAAGACTCTTAGTTGATTTTAAAAGGCTTTATTTATTAAGTTGCACTGCTGTATCAGGGTTGCATATGTTTTTACTTCAAGAGGGAAAGAGGAGAAAATCCTAATAATTACCTGGTGAGTTTTTCTGTTTCCAGATTTGTATTTATGTGTCATTCAAATGTCACATGATCTGCATTAAATTATTCTTTTATTGATAGCCGAATGTAATCCCAAAATGGGCAAACAATATAATTCTTCATCAGAATTCTCATTCAGAATGGATGCTGAAGTATTATTAACAAGTATAACAACAACAGCCAAAGGCAAATTATGTCTGGCCTTCATTTCTCCACTTTTCTCCCCTTTCACATGGAAGGAAAGGCATTGTTAGGACATGAAGAAATCGAGAGCAAAAATTAATAGACAAAAGATTAAGAAAATTAGGTATTCCAGCATACAGATAACCAGACTAGCTAAGGAAGAGACATATGTTGAGAAGTGGTACATTATTAACCAAGAATAGTTTAACTCAACACTTTGACATTCAAAATCACATAAAAAAACTTGTGAGACATAATTTCAAGAATGAAGATGTTAAGTGTCAAAAATTTCAGGTGTTTAAATGATGTAGAAGTCATACCAGTTTCTTAACACAAAGGTCATAGAGGTCAGTAAGTCGCAGTGCAGCAGGATGGATAGCTAACTTGTTCGATGGGCAAAGGGCACAATATGGTTTCTATAGCACTATAGAAGCAAAGGCAGTGTAGTACAAAAGACTGTTTCTTGATGAAGGGAAAACCTATGGAATGAGAATCTCTGTTACCCTACCAAAAAAAGCTCGCTGGCTAATACGGTGATATCATTCTTCTGAAGGTATAAGGCATGTAGGCATTTCTTCAGACACTTTTAAATCCCATGAGAGTCTCCACCAGCATTTACAAGGTGCCAGGTTAGATGTCTTAGTGTCCCATTATGCATCAGACCACAACAGAAGCAGATTGTGAGAACACAGTTTTTTCAGCTTAAGCCTGAACTGTGAGGCACCCACAAGAGTGTGGTAAAACATGGGAACAAGCTACCTAGAGAAGTGGGCCCCAAACCAGTGAGTATTCAAGAGGTTTTGGGGACAGTGCCCTTAATAAAACACTTTAGTTTTTGATCAGCCCTGAGCTGCTTAGGCAGTTGGACTTAGATGATTGTTGTAGGATCCTTCAAACTGAAATCCTCTCCTCTCCTCTCCTCTCCAATC
>VXBC01004318.1:367281-408548 GCA_013399945.1 Ploceus nigricollis
TCCTCTCCTCTCCTCTCCTCTCCAAATTGGCTGATTCCTCAATATTTGGCATATTTGTAAAACAAATATGAGGCAAACAAACTGGAGATGAAGGAAGACCAGAATAAGCTGACGAATGTAAAAGGAAAGGTCATCCATTCTGTTACTGTAATTCAAACAAATAAAGGAAAAAGTGCTAGAATCAAAAGAAAAGAAGGTGAAAAAAAGCATTTATACCACTTTTACAAAAGCAACTGATTTTGCTTTATTTGGGATAATTTTAAACACCGAGAAAAGCACTTGAAATGAAGTTGTAGTTTCAGATGTTTTGCAAAATCAGGAGGCAAATGGTAGCTTGCTTTCATTAAACACCTCAGGAGTCATGTGAGAATGTATCACAAGTTTCTCCACTCATGAGGGAGACACTTTCATACACCTATCACCACAAGATTTCTTGAGAGTGAGTTGTTCTTCAGCTCCTCCGCTTATGCTGTTCTTCCTGGTCAAAATATCTAAATATTTACTAAGGAAAAGAGGAAGCACAACACATAACTTAATATGTTGGTAGGTAGGGAGCTTACCAGGAAAACTGGAAATTTACAATTCAGTCTCTACTTTAAAGGATACTAAAGTACATTATGAGACTGGATAAAATCCTGATACTGTTTCAAAAATTGTTATTCAAATTCCTAATAAAACTTTGGTTTTCAGCAAGCCAGTCAATTTTCTGCAATGTATTCATAAACCTGTTTGATCTTAAAATGTTTAAACAGGTATAAAAAATGATGGAGGGACCAGAATTGCTTAAGAAATTAATCTGAATATAGGTGTATGTTCAGGATATGTTTATGGATATCAGAGACTTACTGCAAGAGGAAATTTTCCAAAGTGTCTACATCAAAATAAAAGCTCTCACAAAGACAAAAGTTATTTACAATTCATACAGTTGAATTTCTAATAGCAATGATCCCTACAAATGTGATGTTTAAATTTTTCATGAAATTTCTTGATAGCTTCCTTTATTTGTGATCTGCTTTTAAGATAATCTCTACCTTGCCTGATTTGCCTTAATATTTTGATGGAAAGATTTAACAGATCTAACTTAGGAAACCTCAGACCCTTTTTTTGCTTATAATTTGTTATTTGACACCCTTTTCCTAAAGGCTAAAGTAATCTACCACCGTTAGCTAGAGTAATCTTTTGGCAGCTCTGAGTTCACTTTAGCACAAAGCCAGAGAGCTGATTATAATTTACTAATGTTTATGAGCAATAGATAGGAGGGATTCAAACTACTACCTAATCACTTGTTGATTCTGCTGGGGTACTTGCTTGTCTCTTATTTGGGGTGCACTGTACTCCAGCATCTACCTTTGGGCTCCTATTGAAAAGAACAGATTTATATCTTATTTTGACCCTCATGAAAGATTGAAGTTAGTCTTTCTCTACTATCCTAGTTATTAGGATAGTAAATTTCTTAAAGCAATTCAAAGCTAAGTAAGTATTCTCAAACATGTTCAATGTATTTTGCTAATACACAAGAATATAACAGCAAACTGTTATACAATACCACCTCCCACCATATTAGCAATCACATTGTATGTGATGACACATGTTCCAGCAGAAACCTTGGGCTTACAGGGGGAAGGAGGGCTCACTGTGTATGCATAGAAATTTCACATTGCCATAAACCATTCCAGACTGGGAAAACAATGCCCGCCTACACTCATTAACAGAGGCTCAAAAAGAGATTAGCTCCACCTCTGGCATGCTTTACTGAGCCATGATTTTTCAGTTCCATCTGTTCTTCAGAAATGCCTGTTCATCTAACGACCAATCCCAATAGATATTTTTAAACGGTGAGAGGAGTTAGCTGGAGCTCTTAACAAATTGTTCCTGTCATCTACCATCAAGTTTCCCATTATCATTGACAGCAGGAGCAACCCATGGCCAATACCCATTTTCACTTCCAGCTGAGAGAGAAGATTCCCCCAAAAAACTTCATTTCAGCTAAGGTACACATTTTGTTCAGCTAAACTACACCAGCTGAGGATACACCCATCCCTTATGAAAAAGTAGAGAGAAACTGTATATTTTTGGTCCTAGTATGGTGACTGAAGCATTTTTTACCAGAAACAAATCAGCTTAGGATTCTGTCTACATTAAAAATTGGTAGACCATAAATTACTATAGGTTGAAAGAAACATGTTCCTGCAGTTTATCAAAATACCCACTTTGACCAACGTTTTGTAAAAGTGCTTTGATATTCAAGAAAAGCTTTGCTCCAAACTTTCATACGGACCTTCAAAAAACCTAGTCCATCATTAGCAGGATGGCTAGGTAGCCTGACCCTCTGCTAGTAAGACACAGAGCCCTGCACAATGGAGCAGACAGACTCCCTGGTGGTGCTTGAGAAACTTACTCTGGAATTGTCTGGACATCCAAGTTGGCATCAGCCCCTGATGTGCTGGGTAGCACTCCTGCAGGACAGATCACACACATCTTCTAGGGACCAGCAACGTCCTCAGGTGCTATTTATTCATACAGACCTAGATTGCTGAGCCCTTTGAAAAAGTTTTCCTGAATTGGTATGAAAATACCCTCTAATAATGACACCAAGTATAGTGATCACTTGAAAACCTTAATTTTCTTCCAGATCTCTTATGTTGTAAGTTTGTTTGGTTTGGTTTAGGTGTTTGGAGGTTTTTTTGGTGGTTGTTTGGTTTTTTGGGGTTTTTGTGTTGTGTTTTTTGTTTGTTTGTTTGTTTTGAGGATTTTTTTAAATTTTTGTTTTTGTTTTTGTTTTTGTTTTTGTTTTTTTTAATGAACCTGAATTCTGAAAGAGTCCAAATCTTTCCGAAGGTGTTCAAATACAAGGGGACATTTTTCAGTGTGGCTGAACAGAGGGCAAAACAGAAACTTATCTATAGCATAACATCAGTGTGGAATTTTTTTTGCCTGTGTGCACGTTTGTCTTGCATAGCATCTTATAGCCTAAGCTTTTTAAAAAATTTCTTTGCTTCATTTTCTACTATAATGTTAAGGACTAAACAATATAAATATTACTTTTTGGCACATTCAAAAGAGGCTTCTATTATTTTTCTATCCATCCTTTTAAATTTTTTTCCCTGCAATTGATGTCTTCCCTTAATACAATACTTTGAGAAATCAATGAAAATTTGTCCTGAAGACATCTGGAAATTTTTTTTAAAAGGGACGTCTAAAAAAATGGGGATATCTACTAATTAATATTCAGTTTTCATTTATGGAGCATTATCTTCTCAAAGATAAATATTAGTTACAATTCTAAACTGAATCAGCAATTTGTAATGGTTGAGAATTTTTTCTCTGCATAGCTTCAGGAAAAGGAAAGAGGAAAGTTGTCTTTAATTTTGCTTTGAAAATGGCCAAAGCTCTTTTAAATTAAATTTAATGCAAAGCAGTGCTACCCAGACCTTCAGGGTTAAAGAACCAGGGAATCTTCTATTTAAATAATCAGAGATCACATTTCATGACACCACCCATGTAACTCAAATGTTTGACCACTTCTCACACAAGAGGAACTCCTTGCATTTATAGGTTTGGGTAATGACAGAATTAGGAACAGTTTATATGGCTTGAAGATCTGAAGGGACAAATCTGAAGGGACAAAGAAGAAAAGAACCTGTCAATGGGCAATGAACCCACAGGAAGTGCCATGGAAAGATAAATTTGCAGGCTATAGTTACATCCACAGCAAAGGCAGTCTTCCAAATTGCTCCAATAGCCAGCAATCAATCAGACATCGTGTAAGCCACTGGCAAATGTATTTTCTGTCTGTCATACAGTGTTTCCAAGTTAGATGAGTTAGTTTCGGTCAGCTGCATGCTGCAAGTCAGCTGAGATCTGTCTGACAGATTAAAGCTCCCTCATTGGAAGTCTGGGTTCAACCACTATCCTGCTTTGTCCCATACCCTCCATGCTCTCATCCTTGACTGGCTCTTTTTTATTCCTTGTCCAGTCAAAGGGTGATACCTTTATTGGTGGGCCTAATATTTATGGTGTAAAAGGAGGGTGTAATCACACTTACCCATGCCTCTTTTGCTTGAGGAAAGCATTCGTAGGACAAACCATGGGAGGTGGAGTGATACTGTACATCAGAAAATCCAGTAGCCAGGAAAAGCTGTAAGTTCACTGCTGTTGGAACCTCATTTCTATAGCTGCAGACCATTTATTCTTGTCTTGGTCTCCTGAAACTGTGGGTTCAATGAAAGTCTTGCTGTGACTAAGATAATCCATCTTTGGTCCTATGAGTAGCAGTTAATGAAAAAGTAAGATAGCAATCTATACAAGAGTTGAGGAATATTACTCATTATGATTAACCATGGTTTCTTTGCCAGGCTTCCATCTCTACTATATGTTGCCAGCAGATATGAAGGGGGGCATTAAGGTCAAAATCAGATGATATCTGAGTTCTGATTGAACTAAACTAATGCTTTTCATCTTCCTAGTGTTGCAGAGAACAAAATCTGGGAAGGCACAGAAAAAAGAAACAGCTCAGAATGCAGCAATCAGGCTCACTTTTAAATGCATATTGAGGTGAATACCCAAAAGGAAACTTGAACAAGCTAGTTCTGTCATTTAGATATTTACTGATTCCAAACTGTCTTTGTGAAAACTGCAATTTTGAGAGCATAGAAGCTTAATTCAGTATTCCTTGGAATACAAAAGTAGAGAAGCATGGTATCATTTGAGTGATTTATTCTGCTTCTTTCTTCAAGAACACTGTATTTTATTCTCTTGAGAAGCCTTGTATCTTTCAAAAAAACCAGACTGTGAAGTTAACCAGGTATTGTCAATGAACCATTACCTGGCGACTGGAAATTAATTTGATGAGTTGATTCCTGGTGACACAGCTTTTAAGATACAGATAATTCAAATGAATAATCTATATGCTTGTCAATAGTTTTGGAAAGCTTATTTGTCATCACCCCAAAGTTTAGAAGGAGACCAGCTAAAGTTTTCTCATCAGTGAATGGCATTTTGGAGTAAAAAATGTCAGCTTGCTATGACTGAAGCAGTGGGATGGTGAAAGGATTAAAAGACCTCCAGATCCAGATCCAGATCCAGTTTTTAATAGTTTTAAAAGTCAGCAGCATTCAGTTGCAGTAGTTTGTTTAAAAACATTTAGATATTTGCAATTAATGGATCACAGTTTCTTGGAGCTACCAAAACCTATGACAGATAAAATAACTCATTACTTTAATTCTATGAGATTCAGATCTTGCTTTACATTTGTGGTATTTTGTAATCAGTGAAAAGAAGCAATTGGAAATCGTTTCTAATGGTCCTGACCTTGTCTTGATCTATGCCAGGGTAAAGTGAAATGACGATCTCTGTTCCTAAATGTTGTTTAGAAGAAGGTGCTTCCAAATGCAGAATCAATTGCTGTGTCACCCTTTCATGGCAGCTAAATGATACTGTAAGAATCAAATATAGATGATGCTCTTTGTCCTTGAGATGTGACAGCTCCTTCAACTTAAGGTAACTTTATGGCTGCTCTAATGTGTACATGAAGATATATTTGATTTAAATTACTTTAGAATAATGGGTCAGAAAGAGCACTTAAATGCCTTCCTCGCTCAGCTGTCTCAGCTAGTTAATTGCAGCCAGGATTCCTGCAAGATAGACTGATGCCTCACTTAAAAAGCAGGAAGACGCTTCTGCAAGGGGTCCAGTGTGAATTACAGGCCGCAACAATAATCAGATCCAGTAAAAACTTTCTCCATGTTCAAAGATATTTGGATTGAAGTGCTACTTTTCTCAGTGTTTCTGTTCAATCAATCATTGCTCTTGTGATGAAAAAACTACATGCCATCACAAAATTCTATGACATCTTTTTCCTCTGCAATTTAGACCTCCTTTCCTAGAACTTACACTGCACAGTGATCTTTCTTTGAAGACAAGAATGCTTTGTTTTGAACGTATCCCAGTAGGTTTTTTATTTGGTTTGAATTATGTTGGCTCTGTCTGTTTTGGTTTTTTTGTGGTTTTGCCCCAGTGTAAAGTCTGTAGGAATGCAAGTGGGATGGGAACTACTGAGCAATGTATTGACCCTTCTCATAGTCCTTCCAGTCAAATGTCAGTCCTGGTGTTTGAGTATAACATGTGTGTGTGTGCACCATTTCCACTGGATTCCATATGTACCTTTTTATACCCTTAGTTAGTGTGCTTTTCTGATGATTGTGGTTTATCCAGAGCTTAAGTAAATTTAGGACTAAGTAAGCAGTCAGTTTCAATTTTGCAGTCAGAGACCTGCCTATAAAGTTATGACTAGCTTATTCATACTTATTTTTAATGGATACTCATATTCACATTTTTAAATGAAAAAGATCAGATGAATAGTCACCTTCAGCTCCAGACTACCTGGTCTCTGGAGTATATAGTTTATACTCAAGGATCCTTTGTACTCCTTGAAGAGCCAAGAAGCTTCCAAGTGCAGTTAAACAGAGCCAGTGAAACACTGACTTTCTGCTGGATGTCTCCCTCACCTCTTTGCACATCAAAAGCTTAATAGCCTTTTACCCCATCTCTACTTTCTGCTTTTTTCTTGCCATGTATTCCCTAGTTCTTAATTCTCCTAATGTTTCCACATTAATGTTCTCTACTTTACCCAGTCCTCCTGAAAATAAGCAGCGGCTTGTTCCCTGACTTTTTTTTTTTTCAGAGTTATTATTCTAATGATGGTGAATCTGGACTTTATCCACACACTGAAAATCACATGATATTACATTGATAAATAGTTTTCAATATGGGCAAAAGGTAACATAAATCCTTTCACCTTTGACAAATGCTATTTCAGGTAAGGAAGATGTTACATGAACCAACCATAGCATACTCCCAAGATAGTTTACTTGAGAAAATGTCACAACTCAGCAAAAAATAGAATCCCTGTCCTTTGGGAAATTTTACTGTTTAATGTTTGTTTTCGAACTAGCATATACCTCCTTGTTGGCAGCCAAAGACAAGACCATCCATTTAATATATTTGTAGAGTTGATGGGTCAAGATCATGAGAACAAGACATTACTTGATGCTCCCAAGGAAGACGAGTATTTGGAAAACCAAAATGCATTGATCCTAAATGTTCCAAACCCTTTCCTGGGGCTACAACACTTGGGGTAGTGACCAAGCACTACTTAATTTTGCACAGAATGTAAAGCTCTTTTTGTCCAGGTGGCAAGAGAGAAAGGCACAAGACATGATGCTCCTGCAGCAATTAGTAGTGGTATCTAAGATGCAAAGGAGGTCCAAGATTGCTTCTATACCCAACAGTTGCATAAAAATAGGAACCCAAACCCTTTACCGTGCTCTGCCCCATATTGTTTATACTTTACCTTGTATGTCAGAACTCATGCTCCCTTCCCCACTCTTTCGGGAGCACCAAAAATTCAATCTTTTCTCTAGGATCCCTACATGAATAACACAGAGCTAATTCAAGAACTTGTCTACGTATCTAATATTACTTTCCATGCACAGCAATATCTGAACTGGGATTGAAGGCAGAGAAAGACAACCTTATAGCACTGAAGGTTGTTAATTGTCTATATCATAGACAATATTGTATATCTTCCTGTATCGAAGACCCAGGTTTATTACTGGACATGTGAATGACTAGATAGCTTATGTAAATTTAATTTTAATTTAATTTTGCATTTGTGTGAAGAGAATTGATTGGACATGCATGTTTTCAGATAACACAACACTAAGGGACCAATACTAATCTCAAATGAATAATTTTCGGTGTGACAAATCTTTACTATCTTGTTGCTGTCATTACAAAAACCAATTGCAAGAGAACTGTTCACTCATCACCTGAGATTGCCTGTTCTCTGATCAAAAAATGTGCCAGGAGTTACTTCTATAGATGTAATTGCACCTATCTAAATTTCTGTAAAATGTAGCTGATTAAAAAAGTATACCTAATTGAAAGAAATATTTTTAAACCCAGTGTCCATTTGATGATGTAATCTATTCTCTGCTTCTGTATCTATTTTGTTTCAAAGGCAACATTGAAAAAAGCCATAACTTTTTCAGTTTGTATAAGTTTGACTATTTTTTTCCACGCGACACACAAACTGATTCATCACAGAAACTTTGAGAAAGCTTTAGAGGTCATTAAGAGGTGTGGTATTCCTAAAAACCAGTGTTCCAAAGATGAGACTGAAACTGAGGAGTCCTAGAACAAAACTTTCCATGCAACATTGCAGACAGTACCATAGCCACATTGTACAGCCAAGTAATTTCTTAAAGACATTGAGGAAGAGTAGTATATAGGAATACTTAAAAGAAATTGAGTTAGAATCATGGAGTAGAAGGATGAAATCTTCATTAAAATTAATGTTTTAACAATTTGATTCAGCAGAACGGAGATGCAGAAAATATATTTTCCCTAACATAAGATAACGGCCTGTCTACCTGCTAGACTTTTTTTTTTATGTACCTTCTGCCACTTAAGATGTCAACCACTTTGAAAGGTTGATGAAAATGTCAGGGGAGAGAGACAAATGACACATGGCTTGGCAAGACAGCATGCGATTCTAAAAGCTAAAATGGGTAAGACAGATTAATGGAGAAAGAAACGGTGAGCACACCACAAAAAGAATTAAAAATAATAAATTTGATTGTCCAAGAAATTACAAAGTCAAAAATTGTAACTCTGGAGAAAAACGAAGAATTAGATTTTTAAAGCATGGCTTATTATCAAATTTCTGTTATCTGCTTTTTCAAAGCACTAACTCATATTCTGGAGCTACTCTCAAAAAAATTTAAATAGAGAAATTTATTTTAAAACATTTAAAATTGAGATTCACTCTTTCTGTTTATTCCAGAAAACAGAGTTTATGAAAAACAGAGCTGGCAGAAGGAATGGGCAAAAGTCCAGTAAAAGAAGGTGGACATGCAAGAAAAAAATTCTATTGTTAATGCTAATGAATTTCATCTTTGCCATTCTGGTCCTGGATTGTCTGTGTTTTACAAGGTTTTTTGTTTGTTTTTTTTTTTTTTCTTTTGTTTAATTGGTCAATTGCAGTATTTTGGGGGCATTTCTTGTCGGGTGAAAGCTAACCTAGGGGTCATGGGTAAAGATTTTTTTTTCTTGTTCCTGCATTAAAGACTGTTTCAAATGGAGCAGATAAAAGATACAAAGGACATTGTAAAAAACAGTAATTGAAAGCAGACCAGAGTTTTACACAGGGCTACAGAGCTAAGAGATTTTTGGAATAGCATTCTGTTGAAAGGACATGGAAATTTTGCTTCAGCTGCAGACCAAGACCAAATATGAAGTTTAACATATTCTGGATTCTGCACTTGGCATGGGGCAACCCTGGATGAACATACACAGTGGGGAATGAGACTCTGGAAAGCAGTGCTACAGAAAGGCACCTGGGGGTCCTGGTTGATGACAAGCTGAACATGAGCCAGCAGTGCCCTGGCAGCCAGGAGGGCCAAGCGTGTCCTTGGGGGCAGCAGGCACAGGATCACCAGCCGGCAAGGGAGGGGATTGTCCTGCTCTGCTCTGGGCTGGGGCAGCCTCATCTCAAGTCCTGTGTGAAGTTTTGGGTGCCAAAATATAAAAAAGACCTTAAACTGTTAGAGAGCATCCAAAGGAGGGCTATGAGGATGCTGAAGGGCCTTGAGGAGAAGACGAATGAGGAGCGGCTGAGGTCACTTGGTCTGTTCAGCCTGGGGAAGAGGAGACTGAAGACAGACAGACCTCATTGCAGTCTGCAGCTTCCTCATAAGGGAAAGAGAAGGGGCAGACTCTGATCTCCTTTCTCTGGTGATCAGTGACAGGACCCAAGGAAATGGCCTGAGGCTGAGACAGGGGAGGGTTGGACTGGATATTAGAAAAAGGTTTTTCACCCAGAGGGTGTTTGAGCACTGGAACAGGATCCCCAGGGAAGTGGTCACAGCACCAGCCTGACACAGTTCGAGATGCACGTGGACAACAGTCACATGCATATGGTTTGACTCCTGGGGATAGTGCTGTGCAGGGCCAGGAGTTGGAATTTGATGATCTTTGTGGATCTCTTCCAACTTCTGTGATTCTGAGTGCTGTTTTGGGTCAATTGGTAGTAGAAGAAAAGGTCCATCTTTTAGGAGCTCATCAGAACTTTGTTTTTCAGATTTTCAAGAGCTGGTCACCTTTAATCTGTTGTTCTGCCCTTTCTTCTGGCATTTCATCTTCCTTGTAATATGAGCTAAGATATTTACTGTTTAAAAGTAAAATAAGATTAAATTACATAGATGTGATTTTATGTGCAACAAAATTGAAATCTTCAAATCAGCCAGTTCAATGACAGGTGTATATTTCTGAGGAAGACCTAAAGGAATGCATTTTACTTCCTACTTGCATGCTACTTTCTGATCACTGAAGACTAATTGAATACTGAATTACTTTGGATCAAATAAAACATTTTAACTTTGACCTCTATGCAAGTTAAAAAAACACTTTACAAAGTATAGTGGCACCAGAGTGTAAGGATCTAGCTGGGAGATAAAAAACAAGTTTATTCTATTTTCCTAACTTTCACAGTATGGCATAAGAGCACAAAGGAGCAAATATTTTCGTGGAGAGCCCACTAGAGTCCTTGGCAAGACTTAACCTCCAGAAAGTAGAAGCAGATGTGTTCACCCCATGATGCTATATAATTGCTCTGAAAGATACTATGAGCAGAAAGCCCCCATATAAAATGTAGTGTTGATGACCCACCACCACAAAGTAGAAAAAGTAGTTTGCCTAGGGATAAAGAATAAAATTCATGAAGACACTCAAGTGATTTAGAAGCCCAAGTTGGTCCCAAGTTCCAAAACCGAAGTATGTTTTTAAACTCAAATCCTCAGGGGAATATTGGACTTAATACAGGATGCAATAAACTCAGTGGTGCCAAAACTAGATTGCTACCAGTACCTGAGCTAGTAAATTTAAAATTGGCTCATCTGTGATTGCAAGACTACCCTAGGGGTTATTGACTCAAATGCCTAGTTAATTTATGACCATGGGACTTCGGAGTCTTAACTGGCTTAGACCCTTTGGAAACATATTGGATATGACTCAGCCTTACAAGGCCTAAAGAGTCTTTAATTACCATTGCCATCAGAGGAAAGTGAAGTTTAAGAAGAAAACCAGCAAAAAACAAGTGTGAGAGTCAACAGAATGAACAGAAAGAGGGTTTTGCTGGTTTTTTAATGTAGCAACTTCTGAACTATATTTAATTTTCAATAAAAACCAATTTCATCATAAATTTATCTACAGGTGGACATGATGATCCTAAAGGTCTTTTTTAAGCTAAATGTTTCTATGATTTTATGTCTCTGTCTATAAACACAGTGATTATACATAGTGCTTATACATTTCTATATATATTATATATGTCTACATACATTATTGATACTTCTAAGTACAACATGACAAACCAAGTGGTTAACTAGGCATAAATCCAATGCACCTGTGCTAGGAAACATGTGTATAATGACTAATGGACTGAATAAATATCACATATAATCTCCCTTCAGAATATTCCCAGTTACCCTAGATAATTAATTGTTGATTCATCACATTTTACTGCATACTTTGTCAAGCAAAAGAGAATGTTTCAAAACATGTATGTACTATCAAAAGGCATCTGTTCTTTTACAGTAACTATGTATTGTTCAGTCTTGTCAACAAAGGGGTCAGATCAGAGAAATACAGTTGCTAATACAGAAGTAACTTCATGAGAAAAAATTTAAAAACAGTATGTTGTGGTTGTCATGTTCAAAATACAGAAGTTTTTCAGAGCAAGAATACCTATAATTTGCTCCAATATTAACCTGCAGCAATCATATGCAAGGACTGTGTTAAAAATGTTTCCATTTAATTTATGGTGAATACTATATCCTGAAGTTACTTCATCCATCTATTGAAAACATCCGTTCAGCTTAATGATAAGAGTTTTCTTTGATGGCAAGGCAAAGAACCACTCAAGAAAGCCAGCTTTCTTCTTCTGGAATTTCTTGACAAGCTTTAGCAGATTATAAGTTCTGAGTGACACTTGGACCTGTTTTTCTAATTTGTTTTAGCACTTGCCCAACAAGTTTTTGTTTGTAGCTGCTCCATCCTATACACCCTCCCTCTGAAATTCTTTCACAATGTTTGCTGCAAAATATTTTGGTTTACTACTTGGATACTTATAGAGTAACTCTTTTCTAGAATTTGAATTAATTTTCTGATCCTTAAAGCTGCACTGGCTATATCAGTGAGGGACATAATCATGTATTATTTGGAATGGTGACTTCACCCCAGTCTGCAATGATGACTTCTGGTTTGCTTTTACCAAGGTAGGCACATATCTTTTAATTCTTGCATTTCAGTTTGAGATCATTGAGTCTAAAATATATTTGCCCGGGCTCATTTAGAGTGAAGAGTCCCTTCAGTATTCACATTATTCGTTTTGTCACTTCCTTCTTTCTAATCTGTCTTGTAAGGATCTCATATATTAATTTTTCTTTCAGTTAAAATGGCACAAGTCTGATAGTGTCCTCATTACCCAAACTGTTATTTCTCCCTCTGGCCTCACAAACTGTATTAAATGATGTTTCTTTTGGGGGAGTCCAACTATGACATTCTGAGTAATGCTTTAAACAATGGGTCTCAAATTGGATTTAATTTACATTTAGTAAGACATGTATGGTATGGTAAATTAATTATTACTGTCAGTTGAACATGAGTTTTGAGAATTAATAGCTAAGGAATGAATAGAATGTTTATTATATTGAGGGTTGCAGAACGTCAATTATATTTCTTTCCAGTAATGAAGTGCTATTTGTTTGACATAAGCTAATTATTTAGTCAGGTTTAAAAGAATAATTATCTAATCTCTGTAAACAGGCTCTGTTAATTAAAACAAATAGATTGAAAGCTGCACACAAAATGAATTGAATGGATTTTTATTTTTTAACTACCTCTTTCTTTCCTAAACATTTTACTACTAGAAATTTTGAGTTTCATGACTTCTGCAAGGGACTCCAAATTAAGTCATGGCATAATATATCTTTATCTATAAATTTGTACTCAATCCACTCTCAACAAGAGAGAAATTAGATATCATATTTTCAAGATACAGTTCTTTGCAGGTTGTAGGTTTTGATGGGGTTTTTTTTGTTGTTTTCCTTTGTTTGTGGGGATTTTTTGGTTTTTTTGGTTTTGTTTTGGTTGGGTTTTTTTTTTAATCTTTGGATTGAAATAAATCTGAAATAAACTAATACATTAAAAGTTTTCTTTGTGTGTGAATTTTTTTTTAATTTTTAAAGCATACACTTCAGAGAAAGTTTGATTCCAAAGTTCTGGTAGCTTAGTAATTTCAAATGATGCACTGAAATACATCATATTGGTTTGGTAATTTTGTTTGCGGATTTTTTTTTTTAACACTTTAAAATTACAGTTCAATTTTTCATAGATTTAAAATTTCCTGGCTGGCCTTGATATCATCTTACTTTTACATGACAAGTTTTGCAAAAATTTATTAAAATATTTCACATAGATATTTAATGAATGTTTCAAAAATTTTTAGCTACTGGCAGTATGATGAACCTGATTGTTCATCACCTTGCTCCTCCTGCACTCACTGGCCTTTGCAAAGTGAGGGTAAGGAAATGTAAAACATGGCAAAGTATCTTGCTAATCTTTACCCTTTAATCTGCTCATGGCTGTAAGCGAGTGCTTAAAGAGGAAGTAAAAGTGACCCCAGTCACTACAGAATATATCTCTTTTCTTCTACTCCCCATTCATGGTTGCAAGGTTGATCACACGCACTGAAGAGTAATTTTAATTCTTGTAGTTCTGTCAGAAAAAAGATTTCCAAAGTCTGATACTGTTTATATTCTTGAACTGTGTATATGGTATTAAATTGACCTTTCTGTTATTCTTTTGTTTTGATTGGGTAGCCAGTCCACTTTTTCTTCTATAAGCTACTATAGTAAGGCAATAAACAATGCAGGAGTCAAGTGACCACCCAATCAAAGTATAAAATATTGAAAAGGTCAAAAGAGTGCAGCTCACTACTATGATTCATTGAATATAAATTAGACATTAAACTCCTGATATCTCATTCCCTTGACTGAGTAGTAATGAGAATGGAAAACGGCAGAAAATTAATCCTTTCTCATTAAAAAGCTTGTAATGAGAATGTGGAACTTAGTAGTAACATAACCTGTTCTCATTACAGTCTTCAGGAAAGGGTCTTTGTGGTCTTTTTCAGATGTCATAGCTGTGATCTTTTTCTCCTTAATAAAATAGTACAGCGACTGTGGTTATATTGCATACTACTCCTTTGCATTGGTTTTCTGCACCGCACAACTGCCCTAAAGTGACCTTTTCATTCATTGACACTGGAATTTCTGCTGTACCTACACTTTATATTAATACAAACATACATCTGTGTCAGATGTATTTTCAGTGCTGCTTAAACCAGTTAGATGCCCACATCCTATTGAACTTCAGTGTAACTTGCAGACTGAGGTTCCTCAGAGCATTTTGCGAAGTCTAGCTTGAGAGAAAATTAATAGCACAGGGATGATTATCCAAACAAATATGTGTACACATTGTCATTGATTGCAAATTATTAATGGGATAAATACCAGAAATGTGCTTACATACCTACACACAAACAAATTTCTGACAGAAAAGGACCTATGAATATGTATTTTCTACATTAAATTCTTCTGTGCCCACAACATATAATTTATCACACAGAATTTTACTGTCTTCTTAACTTTGAAGTGCTTCCAGACTTTTCCCTAACAGTATTTAGCCTGTGAGAGCAGGAAACGTAAAACCAAAGTAATACAACTGAACAAAACTTTCCATTAAAAGGTAGGCATAAAATAACTTACTTTGATACAAGCATATAAGTTAATGTTCATTTTTGTTCTCAATAACTGAACACAAGTCAAGGAAAAATTAGTACATTTGTTTTTGATACTGCAAAATTCATGCTAGAGCACTTTGGTTATGAAATATGAGGAGGAAAAAAATATATCACATAGTGTTCAATTAAGTTATCACAATGACCTGTTTCCTACTCCATTGAAGTGATGAGATGCATTTGTTCTGGTAGAGAGAGCAATCTCTGCACACTGGCTCTGCACAGGAGTGCATCCTGGCAGATGGCCCCACATCTCACATCTCCTGTCCTGGGACCCATGTAACAAGTGTGGTTATTTAGCCAGCAAGGCTGCTCTATTGTGAATTTTACATGACCGCATTGGGAGTGAAACCAAGAACAGTGCTCCTCTGCAACCCAGTAAATCCCTGATGCCATGGGAAGGGGTTGTTATAAAATGTGGAAGGTTGTAATGACCTAGAGAGAGAAGGTCTTCTGTAGGAGAAGAAATTCCCAACCCACCCATCTGCATACAGACACAGTTGCAAATTCACACATATTTTTCTAGGTCTATAAAAACTCACATGCCAGCCAGAGGCAGCCAAACTGAAGGTCTGCAAGCTCCAGTCCACTTTGTGCAGTGGGAAATGATGGCATGCAACTCTGTGGCTGCTCCAAATACCCTTGACAGCTGCAGGTTGCAGAACTACCCACAGGCAACCCAGGAAAAGCATCTGCAACAGCACAGCAACCTGGCCTGTCTAAATTATGCTGGCAGTAGCTCTAGTTCTTGAAACACTCTACAGCCTGCAAAGTAGAAAAGGGCTAATCTCACCTCTTCCACCTGATCTGTCTGTACAAGTATGTGAATGGACTTCAACTATCAACCTACTTGCATTTTCTTGAAGTGGTTGATGAGTATGTGCAATTAGACATATAGTCATGCAGACACACACTTTCTTACATATCCTCTCCAGGATTTCCAAATGGATTTATTTTTCTCTGAAAGTGGTCATGAAAATGCCCATATTTTATTTGCCATTTTTTGCAAAGTTATTGTTAACTTCTAAAAGCAATCTGCTCTTCCTGATTTTTAATGCTATTAATTTATTGAAATGTTCTATCAATTTCTTTAGCAAAATATTTTAGGATATGTCAGTTAATTTCATGTCAGTATCTATGAAAAATAAACAAACAACTTTGACATTTAAGTGTTACCTAGGATGACAGAATTGCACTGCAGATCCAAAAAGGACCAGGTACACTGCAGATTTCTGTTCACACCAAGGGACCCTGGAAGGAATACTGTTACAATGAAGCCAAATTCTCTCCAGTGTCCTTGTGCAGCCTATGGGGACACAGAACTTAGAGCAAATCAATGTCACTAGCAAACAATCAACCTGGTAGAATCAGCAAATTTACCAATACCTAAGACCAATGCCACAGATATAACAGTATCTATAAAGTTCCTGAGACTTGCTGAAAAGACCCACTTATTAAAGACCTGCAAATTTTTGTCTCTGTACCAAAAACTCACTAGCACAAAGATATGTGCTCAGTAACTATCTACCAATTTCTTATCCCACAAAAACTTCACAGTTTTGGTAAATGTATAAGGAATATTTTCTCAAATGCAAAATTTTATTTAATTTATTTCTTTCAGTTTCCTGAGAATTAAACTGTAGATTTCACATTATCCTCTGCCATGGGTCTTACCTTGTCTCTAAATGCTCTCTTTCCAATACATAGTTTGAAATAATTCTTATTTTATTCTGGTTTTCTTTATATGGAATCTCTAAGAATTCATCAATAAGACCAAAATTTTCCACATCATTTAATATCAAGAGGTGCTTGCCAGAAGTGACTGTTTTCCAGATATGCTCATCTGTGCAGTTAAGGCCTTGGTAGATGACAGGTGAGAATAGCTCTTTCCATTATTTAATTTCTACTCCAGTAATCACCATTCACAAGTAGTAGCCCTCCTTTGTCTTTGTAGTATCATACTCTCACTTCATGAGGCATCTAATTTTCTGTTTTCTTCTGAATGACCCTATTCTTGAGAATTCAAGGTATCAAAATTTGCTTGGACAATGGGACCCATTAAAGATTTTCCTACTCTGTGAAAGTTTAGCATTACAGTTGTGCCCTTCACCCATTAACCCACCTGTGCAAAGTCGATTAAATACTCTTCTCTGGACTCATGTGGCCAACAGCTTCAAAAATTTTATTGTTTTTTTGAAAAGTACAGATCCATAATTCAATGCCCTTTGCAACCATAGTTCCTGACCCGACTATGTGAATTATTGACAGTGGTCAATAGAACTGTATTGCTTTTGAGTAACAGCAAAGCTTTAGAGCCTCCCTCCTGAATCGCAAAAGGACGGTTTCTAGTATTAGTATAGGAGAATTATTTTTAACTACATTTAAAATTCCAAAATTAATAGTTGAATATCAGATTAGAATCTATTGAATGGGAACAACTTCTGCAGACTTCAATGTTTGCACAGCTAGGGCATATTTAAGCCATACTGTGTTAAGAGATGCCCAAATGGCTAATACCATGACTCAAAGAATACAGTGATGAAAAAATTCTTCCAGGTTTCTCTTCCCAAGAAGCACTTGAACTAGTGCTCCTTGGGAAGAGAAAAAAGAAAAGCTGGTAGACTGAAAACTCTTTGTCACAAATCTCTTGATCACTTGTACTTATCCTAACTTTGACCATTGCATATTTCCATCCTTCCCCAGCAAGGCATGCTTACCTCAGCAGACTGACTCAAGTTGGATTTAAGCAGGAATTGTGCATGTGCTTAATAGTGGATAGAGCGTTAAAAACACCTTCGTAAACACTAGTAATTTTAAGAAAGAAAGAATATTGTTCTTTCAATTTAAACACAAAAATTAGCAAAACATACCCAAAATGCAGAGTCCGAACTGCAGTACAATCTATTTTCAATCTGTAGTAGAGCAAGTATGATGTCTGGATCTTCACCACGACACCAAAAAAAACCTTTGATAGACTTGGTAAACAAAAATTTACCATGTGAGTAAGTTATTCCATGTGCTTCCTTTGAAAAAATCTTAAGGAAATGATCATTACTAAATTGATCTTCAAGTCAAACCTTTAAAAAGAATATGCTGAAATTCTATTTTTGGGACTGGTGTAAACATATATTTATACCACTGTATGGTGAAATACGGTTTCTTGGAACTTTCACCCATTATCTCATACATATTAATCTATGATGCAAAACCACAGAAGCTCATATTGTTATAAAACCAATTACTACTTCAAGAAACTGACCCTGAGAAAACTATTTTCTCTCTTCTATAAAAAGATGTCAAGATTTAAGTGAACCTAGTGTACTAACGTGAGCAATTTGACAAGAGAAGAATAGGCAGTGGTGGAGAAAAAGGCAACTCTGACTATCCCACTCCCTCACTTCTGATCATCCCTGACTGCTGACTAGAAACTATCCTTAAAAAAGAGAATGGAAAGTTACCCTCCAGTCTCAAAACCGGGACCTTTAGTTGTGCAAATTGTTGTATAATACAGATATATTTTACTAAAAATTAATTTTTTCCCTGTTACCATTAAATTGCTGTTGATTAAGCAAAACTTAGAATAAAGCATGTATTAAATAAAGATCCTTAGGCATTTGGCTAAAAACAATATTAGCTTCTCTCAGGCTACTAATTCTTGCTGTGAAAAAGGTCAGTACAATGACAAAAGTAAAACAGAGATATTTCTTAGCCTCCTACTTTGTCTACCATGTATAAAATCAAGAAAATTGTACACTATTCTTTGGCCAAGAGCACAAGAGCACAACCTGTGAAGGAAAGCTGGGTTAGAAAGAAAGATTAAAATATTTGAAATTAATAAAAACAAAACCAACCAAACAAAAAATAAACAAACTTCTGGGCAATCTTATTTTTATTCTCAGTGTCAAATTATTCTGTCCAGGAATGAATGAGTTGATATGAAGAAAAAGTCTGAGCATGTCATGGATGAATTTGGATTCTACATGTTGACAAAGTATCTCCTTTCTAGTCTCTAGGACCTGTGGTATTATATTGTTTATTATGTGCCTACATGTGGATCAAATGAAAAAGGTCACTTGCATTAGTCAAAAGGTCTGTAATGCTCTCAGGAGTCAGAAATTATCTGAAATTATATGCTTGTTCTTTATAAAACTACTCCTTAATAGGCAGCAACACACAGTAGGAGCAGAATATCATTTAGGTATTCCTACTTTACATGCTATGCACAGTTACAGTGCACTGCCCTGCCAAATGATTTGGAAATTCTTACTGTAATTCTTTGAATTACAATAAACCACATACCTTCATGAGTGTGTGGTGCAAAGTCACTTGGCCTGAATATTTTAAAATGCGCTACGTAATTTTAACTCAGCCTTCGATGCTGCTGTTCCAGCTACACAAAGATCATTCTCTTAGAAACAGCTAATTTGAGCCACACTGACACTCAGGTATCCTTCATGGACACCTTACAAATAGTCCATTGACTCTTCTCTAAGCTCTAGTTCATGAGACATCAGAATAAACCAGATGCAGACCAGTGATGTAGCTGGCCTGGTGACAGAGACTTCATATCTTCGGATTTTCAACTCCACAAAAGTTTTCAAATGGCCTCAGCAAATACTACATTTGCAAGTTTCTTCCCTGCTGTAAGCAAGATGTGGGTGATAACTTTCTTTTTTCCATTTACTCTCCTTAAACAGAGAACAATTGTTGTGCATTGCCTGGTATGGGACAAGATGTGGGGTTATGGTTCCATCTGCTCTTCCACATACACAAGAGGTGCCTGAAGGCCTGGGCAGTAGCCCAGAAGAAAATGCTAACACACTCCCTGTCACATTTCTGGTTGATACTCGGTCTTTGTGTCTTTTATTTCCATTGACTGATGGAAAGGTACTTTACTGACCCTGCTTTGCTGGAAGGGCTGCATTATACACATCAACCCATGTATTAATCTTTTCTCTATATAAATAGAAACAATACATCTATATTGCCTGCACCCCTGGAAGCATTTTTTGAACAGAATCTGGAAATTTAAAGGAAAAAAATGTCGTATTAAAGAGCAAGCCTACAGCTAACAACCTTGTCCTATGGCATGGGAGTTTTTGAGACACAAATTTCAGTGACAATAGAGCACAGTACTACAATATTTGCAGTTTCTTTAGAGGGTTACAGTGCATAATGTGAATAGGTCATCCAAAGAGAGCGTTTCCACAGGAATTCTTTATTATTACTATTATTATTGTTATTACTGTGAATCTGTAATGATTGCTTTGCTGCTGTATATTTCCCACCCTAACTCTCAGGTACAGAAATGACAAAACGCTTCAACAGATGATAGGCTGTCCTTAGGGTATTTCCTGCTCAGTAAGAAGTGGCAAGTACAAGACAACTCACAAGAAAGCCTATCTTTTAGCAATTTATAGCTGTATTGTGCACAGCCTGAGTCTTTTGAGCAGGATCTCTGGGCCACTCTCCTTTTGTCCATTCTGTGTATATCTCCTTGCTTGTTGTTCATATTTTTTCCAATTTTTTTCCCCTTTGCCTACTTTTTTCTTTAAACAAGGGTAACTACAGGCTGCTCCTCTAGTTTCACTAGGGCTTTAGACTTCAGTATTAGGTCAGATCTGTGAACTCTCCTGTTATGTTAGAAACTATGAGACAAATCCTAGGTCACTTACAGCCCATCAGAATTTTGCCTTTGACTTCAACAGGACATGATGATATACAGATGCTGTGTGCAAAGATCCAGGAAAGCAAGAATTTATTTTCCTCCCCATTTAACTCTTTGGCAGTTGATGTTTTTGGTCTTCGGATATTTAACTCCTTCAAAATAATAAAATTATATAACTCTATACAGTGTAGACTCTCTCACATGTGTTTATTAATCCACTCTGCTGAAGGGATTGAAGATCATTAGCTATACTTATCAGACATTACAACAAAATGAAAGAGGCATTTACTTATGATCATCATAATGACTGCTAAAACAAAAAGGAGCTAAACTCAAGGCTTCTCATTTCAAGACCAGGAGCTTACCCTAAGGAGCCAGAGTAGCAGCCTGAAAGAGATTTATTTACTGAGGGCTCTTTCATTGTGTTAATTTAGTTACTGAAAAAATAATTGGAGTCAAACTACTACTTCTGTGTCCAATTCTCATAAAGTATATCTCATATTGCAACAACCAAGGATGAAACATATCTAAATTTCTCTCAAATATCAAGACCACAATTGAACTCAACAGGTAATAACTAGTAATAAATTATCAGATGTAGTTAATGAAGAAACACCTTTAATAAAGTCATGCTTAAGCTTCTGCATGGATCAGAAGTGGGTCCATGGCTCAATTAAACTGAAGTGCCTAAAAACCACAGCAATAAAATGCTGCTGTGGTTAATACTGTGTCTAGTGGAAACTCATAATTTTGAAAACTAGGCATTGCTACTGTAAGGGACCCATAAAAGTTGAATATCTGTAGATTCATCAGCATCAGAAGTGCTGCAGGTGCTAGAACAGACTATGAACTAGCTAACCAGTACTGAAAGTTAAATAATGATTTAAACATGGTTCTGTAAAAACACTAACAAACACTAACAGGAAGTTGTTATATTGCATCTTTCTGAGAGCAATGAGCACCATGTCTCTACTCAGAGCTGCTTTGTATCATGTCAACTTTCCACTTATCTGTCCTCTACTTTACACTGTTTTGAAAATATATCAGTTGAAGATGCTCAAAGTTATGGTTTCCAGTCCAATACTGCAGAGCAAAAGAGTATATTACAGTTTAAATACACACAGAAATTTGAGAGAATTCTGTTCCTTGTGCAGTTTTTGTGTCACTCCAGAAGGGCTTTAGGGGAAGAGAAAAAGGTAAGTGTATTACTTCTGGTTTATTTTTATTGAGTCTGTATCCAGTGAATGATACCAGTATGTTTTGCATTGGTTTCTATGAATTTTGTAGTAGAGTTCATGCATTTGGGAGCATAAGGTAAGCATTGACAGAAGTACAGAAGAGAACGTGACAGCATGCTGGTTACAGTGTTAGACACCGTAATTTACAGTATTGATTGACTGCTGCCGTGACTCACCACGGCTGTGCTGGCTGCACAGTGTGCTGCTGCCAATATCACACTATCCTGTGTTCCTATGAGTACCCAGCTGTAGTGTAATACTGTACTGAGACATTAGGAAAAGAAAGGCAAGCACACATATATTAGAAATACGGATATGGATTTTACAGAAAGGGTGAGCTACTGGGTCAGATTTTGCCATTGGCTATTCACCTGTAACAACCACAGTGAGTGAAGAAACTGCGTAGTTGAGGCTGTTGAATCTCATAAGAGTCACAGTTTGGCCTGCTTATCTGTACATAGCATTTTATATTGCTGCTACACTTCCAGCCTGCACATTTCCACCTATAAAAAAATACCCCTGAGTGCAAAAAGTTAATTTCTTAAATCCTCATCTGAGCTGCTATATGTGGGTCCTATTTTACATAACTGCGAAGGAAATGCAATCCTCACTTATTTCAATAAGACATTAGGATGCTTAATGAAAAAAAAAAAAAAAAAAGCAGGGACAAACAACAACCTAAGAAGAAATATGAATATGTTCTTAGATGTAGTCATACAATCCCTCAACAAGGCTGAAGTTCCTCCTGGTTTGCCCTGCTGGATGAGAACTTCATGTCCTCAAAATTATAAGACACAGCATACCCCTATGGTGGACAGACTCTGCTATGCAGCATAAAAAAGAATAAGGACATAACTCACAATGCAGGCTCCTTTGCAGTGCTGCAGATACCCTGTGGCTTTGGAGAAACCAAAATGAAGGAGTATGGCAGGTGTGTATAATGATGGAGGAAAACTGAAGAAACACCTAGGAGAGAATGGAATACTAAAATTCCTGTACTTTAGTTAATAAAGATATATTTACATTTGTTTGGTCTCCAAATTCTGTTTGCGTAAGATTAGTAAAAAAGATTGCAATCAAAAATCTTAATGGTTGATTGAACTTCAATTTCACCTAGTGAAAGTCAAGATAAGTTGTAGCAGGAAACTGGTTTACTGACTCTGTAATGGACAAAGATCAGATTGTCCATGCTGTAAGAATAATTAAGAAAACATTTCTGACACTGTGGTTCTCCGAAGTAATAAAGAATTGCCTCCAAACTTTCAAGAGGGCAAATTGTCTCACAACTTGTCATGATTCCTGCCTTCCTTTTTTAAGAAACAACTTGGGGTGGGGTGGAGAAAAGATAGAGCTGTAAAACAAGTCTCTTGTGCAGATGTTTGCAGCTCTCCTTCAATAACAAACTTAGAACACCTTAATTACATTAAAAAGTACATACCACTACCATATATGTTATGTCCTTATGTTAAGTGCATTTTTGCCATTGAAGGGAAATAATCAAGTCTTTTCCATGGTACATTCAGTGCAACCACAGTATATATCACAATGTCTTCTTTGAGCCTTCAACAGAACAATTCTTGCTGAAGAAGGTGCTTGATTTTGAATAACCAGCAAGAAGAAGCTGTTTATGACTCAAGTATAAGAAATAAGAACAGGTATGTACCACAAGCTGTTGAACAAATGAGAAGGAAACACTGGAAATATTAAGTAACTTGTTCAGTTTTGAAATCTCAAGATTATTTTTGCTTTATTTTAGTGGGAAAGAGTTCTGCTTGTGTATCTGACTGTAAAATCAGGAACTTTTTAGTCCTACCTCCAGTGAAGGAATTGAGCATGACAGTCAAATATTCAGAAGTGTGGAGGCAAAATGTCAAAACTGAGCACACATTTCTGAGTAGAACTTTTGTGCATTTCTAAAGACAAGCAGTCATGATTTTTGTACACAAAGGTGGCAGGTTGGAATATATGCTCTATCTTGTAAAGACATCATAGTTACAGGGGTTTTTTTAAATAATAATTAAACTCTTAAAGTAAATGGAAAAAATTAGGTGTCAGAATGGAAAGTATCAGCACCAGGTTATTTTGGAAGGGAACCAAACACTGGTTGGTATAAAATAAAATTTAAAAAAAAATCCCGAATTTGAAAATGTATTTATCTTTCATTTGGACTTTGTGGTGAAACCATCCCAAATGTTTTTGCTGGCCACTTAATGCCACTCTGAACCTAGACTTTCAGAAGTAAACAGAGTTCTGATATCTGCCTCTTGCATTATCTCCTTCACAGTCCTTTATGTCTGAGGGTGAATAGTTTCAGTCTTTGTCTTATTCTCACAATGTGAAGAGCTTTGTGGAACAGCTTTTCAAGTAACATTTCAAAGAACAGAGTGCTAATGATTTCATTAACATAATGTCTGTTCACAGATTTAACTGTAGCTGAGCCAATGCATTGCCATTGCAGTGAGATTTAACAAAATTCATTAAACCTGTATGTGTTCCTTTATTATCCCTTAACTTAAATTTTAATGTAAGAAATGTGCAGGACATTAATTTACTTGCAAATTTGACAGTTTTCATATGTAAACATTATCAGAAGGATTGAATAAATTTCTTCTTTTAGAAAAACTCTTTACAGAGAATTGGTCAGTATTGCACATTCTCCATAATAACATATGAAAATCTAATTAAAATGGGAAAGATGATTGGTAAAATTAGCTTTATTTTCTATATCAAGTCTGTAGAGTGAATAGTCAAGAATTATGCTGTCTTCTACTTTATTAATAATTAGAGTTTAGTAATTTATTTCTTTTATGAATATTAACAGGGATGATTAAATTAAAAAAAATTGCCAAAGAAAAATCCATCACATTTTAAAAAAGGCATCACCTCTTTCTGACTCAGACTGGTTTTCATTGGGGGTAGAAATCATACCAAACGTGGCAAAGAAACCCATTTATGTTACTGCAGTTGTTCTAACTAGACAGTAGATAAGAACTTCAATTGAAGGCTTTAAATTGCTTCAGATGCTTTTTGCATTATAATTGCTTACATAGGTGGCTGGTAGAAGCATCACTCTAATTCTGTGCTTCTTTTTTTACCCCTACACATCTCTAAATTGTACCTGTTTCTAGTAATTATTCCTCCACAAATACATCAAGACTTTTAGAAAAGCACTAAAAAGCACGTTGAAGACATGAGAGGGTTGAGTAGCATGGTAGCCCAAGCTCCATGTTGCTTTCTTTCTGTAAAATCAAAATACACTACCTGGCATCTGATCTACCATGGCATAAAGACCAGTCTTCCCAATTTTAATATTTTTAATGATTTTCTAAAGCCTTCCATTGTGTGTCACAAGGTGATTTTTTTTTTATTGGTTATGAAAGAAATTTTGACAAACATTCTCTGAATTTTATGTTGTTCCAATGGATGAGTGGACCCATCCACAGCTGCCAGCATCCTGCAGCAGCTGCTGTGTGTCAGCCTCCTTCAGCTGCTGGCTGTAATGCACTACCTCTTGCTGTGCAATATCCTTGCTGAGCAGGTCAGGAACATGCTATAAGGGTCTTGTGTCTTTTTAATGATAGTGCACACTGCAGCAATTCAATGGCTTTTGCTATCCTCTTACTACACTCTCTCTTCATCCATAAATGTCCACTCTAACTTGTTCCCTTCTGCAGTCATTTGGGACTCCTTTCTCCAAAAAATCTTGCTCGTGCAGATTTTAGAGGGAAAAAAAAAAAGGATCTCAACAGAAATCTCCTTTGAATCAATCTCATTGAATCAATCTAGTTGGAAAAGGTTTTTGAAAAAAATCTCATTTTCCCCCTTTTACATGAGTCTTTTCTGAAGCTTACCCTATAATTGCCTGTCACAATAAGGTATTGTTTTTCTCTTTAGAGCTCAGAATCAATTTTTTTTCCCATTCATACATGGGGCCGATCCATGTTTAAACAAGCTGAAGAACTTTTCAAGATTTCAACTGGGCTTATATTGAACTTTATGAATTTGGCCCCCACATTTCCCACATCTTTTCATCACACCTTTACAGGTTCATTTTTTATGTTCCTTCATATTCAAGCTATTGGCAATAGTCATGGTGTCTTTTTTGCCAGGTAGCATGGCTTAATGGACCTAATACTGTTCAATCTGTGCAATGAGAATCTCAGCAACTAGAGAAGAAAATAGAAATCACCATCAGTTTCTCATAGTGTAGCATCTCATTGCAAGCTACTCATACTCTTTATACAGTAGGAAAATCCATTTCTGAAAAACCCAGATAGAATCTTGACATCCTCATTACTCTAAATGTCACAAATCCTAGTGACTTAAGTAGAAAAATGTTGTCCTTCTTCTAATGATTATAGTCCTCCTGCTATTGCCTCCACAAGCCTTTCTGGGAAGTCTTGCATGCTATAGCCAAGGAAAGGAGTCCTGCCATGTCTTTGAGCTGGCCACTAATACTCAAAGTCCTCAGGACTGAGATCCCTCAGGCATGCTTTGTCCAAACTTGGGTTTTGTTTCCTGGAGCTTTGTTTTGGCATATTTATCTGCAACAGTGACCAGGTAGATATGTCTAATTTTATTTCTTACTTTTCTATGGTATAACCATATTTTTTTAATATATATAGTAGTAACAAACAGCTATTCTGGGTAAACTAGATTATTCAAAACTGCAGCATAATGATGCAATGTAGAGAAACGCTGACCTAGTACGACAGCAGAGCTGTTGAAGTGAAGGACAAGGGATAGAATGTATGGGATGGTAAGAGAGAGGTTGGCATTGAAGACTCCAGAGTTAGAAACAGCTCACCAAAAGGCAGGCAAAGAAATGCAACCACGGGAGCTGAGTAAAGCAAATCTAAAGGTAACAAAAAGAACAGCAAACAAGTACTGAACATACCTAACCTGCACAGTATATTTCCTGCACAGGAAATTTCACTGTGACGTGGACTTGCAGACTAAGGAAGGCAAGGGTGTAAAGCATGTTACCAATTAGCCCCATGTAGACCCTATAGTGAGGAAAAGGACACCATTGTCATTGATGTCACCTTTTTTTCCTGGGGAAAAAAAAAATTACCATCATCACTGTCTTCCTGGTGAACAATTTGGGACACTGTCAAATCCTTTTAAGTAAATCCCCCTTCCACCTCCAGTCAGACTGAAGTTGCTTACCTTAGGATTCCGACAGTTCTGGATGGATAAGTGTAAGAGCAGAGAAATTAAATAGGTACCAGAAAAAGTGCATATAAATTTTTGAATTTTATTGTACTTACTTATTTTTTTAAAGCCTTTTTCTGTAATAGTTTATTTTCTTTCTCTTTTGTTTTTCATAAACTAATTAGATCTGTACTAATATTTATTTCATTAGGCTTTTAAGATTTCATTGACACTAGGGATAAATTCGTAGCTTTGCATGTAAGGTGCGTTTCTGTTTTGCCAATACAATATTTTGAGTGTAATTGGCTATCTGATTAATGTAGAAATATTCAACCAGAAATCTATATCTGAACTGCTCACCTTAAGCTTCCTTCGGAAGCAATAAAAATCAGTCCATGATCAATGGAGTCAAAGATGTAATTCATCTTAAAGCAAATATTTAAATTATCTTCTGTTTCTAGTGATTATAAAGGGATTTTCAATTTGTAGCTTTGACAGAACATTTACACTGAGGTCTTCTGAAGTCAGTGATGAGTTTCATTGTGTTTGGTACATGAAAGTTAGCACAGCTTTTGTCTTTATATTGTGTCAGAAGCTTTTACTTCAGTGCATATTCAGCATAACAAAAAGAGTATAGCTTTGAAGTAGCTAATACCACGTTGCAGGGATTGAAGTAACCACACTGCTTCAGTATTTTGATCAGTAGCAACAAAAAATAAGCACAGTGAGACTTTATCTGCCATACACCACCACAGTCTTTGGAGACCATGTACTACTATAAGTAAACCTGGGAAGGTTGCTCTTTTCCATATTCCTGACACCCTTTTCTCTCAAATTTTCCTGCAATCATTTAATTCTTACAAGAGCATGTCTCAAAAAGTTAAATTGTAATCAGAGTATGATTGCTTACTGTAATGTTATGGGAATATTTACTAGAAAAAGGTCTGCTCTAATGTACAACATAATGCAACAGGAAAGGAAAACAGTTACCCAATCTGACATTATATTTCCCCTTTTCCAGCCCCCTTAGCGGCAGAGCTAAGAAGCAGTCTTATAGTTTCCCCATTCACAAAACACACAAAAAAATTATAATTCAATTGATTGTGACACTGCTCACCTGTCATATTTTTATTTCAGTAAGGGAGGCTTCCAAACCTCAAAGACAAATAACAAACAGCAATTTCGAAGTTAAAAGTAAAGGTGTAATATACCAAATATTTACAAAAAGATAATTGGTAATTCTACGCAGCTCTCCCTTCAAGAAATAAATTAATCTGGATCCTGTATGTGCTAAAGCAATCAGCATCCTTTCCAAACAGGACCAACAAGAGAACAGTGCAATTAGTAAGTGTGGGCACAGCCTTGATTTATAATGAACCATAAAATAAAATGCTTTATATACATGAACACAAAACACTTTGCATTCTTGCAGTGATTTGATCTTTAAATTTCAATTTTGTGCTTCAGAAAACAGTGGCTCAGATCTTTGACTGAAAAACTTTTCACAGGCAAAAGACTTTTTTGCTTACTTTCACTAGCTTGCTTTAAGTAACCAATAAGTGTTCCTTGCTTTTCATTAACAAATGAAAGATGAATATAAAAATATTGGTGAGAAGTATATTTTGAAACCACTTACAAGTTGGAAATACCTAGCCTTATATGTATTTTATTATCAATTTATTGCACCAAGTTACAGAGGATGTCTTATTTTTACTGGTTAATTAAACTCAGAATCTTCTACAGGCAAAAGGAACATACCCACCAATTATATTAGTCTGATTAAATCTTAACACAATAACCACAGAATTATTATTACTGTCCTACGAACCTACCCTTCTCTGCCACTCTTACCAAGTCATGCCCATACTTCTCTACACAGCATTTTTACCCAGGATCATAGGTAGCTCCTTTGCACAGAATAAGTGCTTATTATTACAACCTCTATGTTATATGTCCATAAATGTGCATTAAAGATACATATACTTTTGTATCTTAGTAACGTATATGCACCATAGAGTCGTACAAGAGTTGTATAAGATGTAAGAGTCCCACAGTCATCAGAGAATTATTTTTAGATACACAAACTAAAACATGGCTCCAGAAAGGCCCAGAGAAGTCCAAATATTGTCCAACAAACAGTGAAGCATGTCCTGTGTGCTTAATGTGGTCTGTTATTTACAATGGCAGCATCATATTTACTGCACTTCAAGGTTATAAAGTCTTCTAAAACAAAACTAAAGATTACTTATGGCGATATAATTTCAAAGAATTTTCTTAGGCAATATTAAGGCCACACTAGAAAGAAAGGCCATTTATAGAACTATAAAACACAGATTTCCAGTAACAAAAAGAAGACCCATTCATGAAAAAGTAAAGATCAATATTTTAAGCAAAGTCTCATTGACAAAAATTTCAGGCTTGTTTGAGACAGGGTGGAAAAACATGAAGTTGTAGACACAGAACACTGGTACTTTCTGTTGATGAAGAAGATGAGGCAAACTCCTTCTTCATGACACCAGGCACAGAACAAAACAGAGTAAGGCTCATTCAAAGGACGGAAGTTAAATTTAAATATATATATGCATTTTTATGTATATATATATATATATATATATGTAATAATATAAAATTTTCACAATAAAAATTGGAAACAGAATAAATTGCCTGAGAATGTTGTACAATACCATTTCTGAATAGAGAAGCAGTCCAGAATAAGCTAGAAAAACATAATTAGATGCAACACATCCCTATACTCCCTGGACATAATTGCTGGAGCTAGAAGTCTTTAGGAATCCTTCTAGTTTTTCTCTCAGATTCAGTAAAGAAAATAATTAAATTGTTAGTGCCTATCAACACTCAATGTTCCACTGTAAGAAACTACTAAGACTTTGGTTAGTATTGTTTATTTCCTCTGATATATTGTCCTAAAGTGGTGATGGTTCTTGCTGTTTTTAGAGTCATGAAGAGTTTAAGTAGTAACAGCACAAAAACGTTTTACTCATCGTGGTTTTTCACTACAGCTCTGCATAATCGCCATATGCCCAGTTCTTATTTCACCAGCAGTGCTTTAGTTCTAGTAATAGGACTGATTCCAAAGTATATATTCTTGGCACCCTGTAAGCAGATCCTGTGATTTTAAGTTTACATAGAGATTCAGTGAAATATATATTCCCACTATTTTGCCAGGAATTTTTAAAATTTTATTGTTATGAAAACATATTTTTGCAAAGCTTATTAAGGTGAATTCTAGAGTGTCATTCATATACAAGTATGAAGCAGACATTTACTGGACAGAAATTTAAATGGCTTGCATCTTTAGATGAATTCTTGAAAATATGTTGAGTGGAAAATGGAACTACATTTTCCAGCTTTCTATTACATTCAAAACATAATTAAGTCACAAATGCATGCAAGGCTCATTTTTTTCAAAGCAAATTGAAATGTATGTACCATACATAAGTACACACATAAACATCTGCTTACGACAGGCAGAGAAAATGTCGACTCTTCACTCTGAAGAATCAGTCTAGAAAATCTGAGGCTAAAAATATTAAGCTAAAGCATGTCATGTTACATATTAGTGTTATGACAAAATATGCTGAATCATAGTATGCTTCTGAACTGTAAGAGTAATTGGGGGGGGTTATGTATGTTACATCATTAAAAAAATCAAATTTATACTCTAAATATAATTTCAAGTACACCATTAGTATATAAGGCTCTCCTTCTTTCATAACCAATTGCCCTCTTAAGAAGAAGATAAGTGAAGTTCACTGGCAAGAAATGCTTACCCCAGGCAGAGGGTGGGTCGGTGGTTAGCTGCTGACGATGTTTGTTGAAGCACTCACTATATTACTTCAGGGTCTGAGTGTGATCCTCTCCTTTATGGCAAAGCTAGGTGTGCTAATATACCCTGCAGTGATGTTAAAAGGTTTAAAGTGGTGATGCTGTCAAACTAGCTGTGTCACCACTTTCAAAGCTTTAAAGCACAGTTACAGTTCAAAAAATGTTTATAAAACCCCCATATTCATACCCAGTAGGTCTATTCCCCATATGTACATGACATATATCTGCTTGTTTTACTGAATAACAAAAAGGTTTTGTAATATTAGCACTGCAAAACCAAGACAGTTCTCAAAGACTGCATGGGATTTCACTCTGGTTCATATATCACCGCCAAACTTGACAGATGAAGTCCAGCTGAAGAATATTTATTACTGATGTAGAAGAGAGGAAGAGCAGAATCCTAGTTTAATTAGGATTCTATAGGCAGTTATAAAAATTAATCTTTTGACTCTCTCTCACACACATGCACAAACCTTAAACAAATCAAGGTAAACAAAACTCCCGAAAACCAAAAAAAGCAATCAGGGAATCATTATGAGACAATGGAGAATATTTATCCCACCAATTTTGCTCTTGAATGTCAGATTTATTCAGAAGAATAAAAATGGGGAGCTCAAGCTCTCTATCAGTCAATGACAGATTCCCAGAATCACACAGAATCACTAGGCTGGAAGAGACCTTCAAGATCATCAAGTCCAACCCAGCCCTAACGCCTCAACTAAACCATGGCACTGAGTGCCACATCCAGTCTTTTTTTAAACACATCCAGGGATGGTGACTCCACTGCCTCCCCAGGCAGACCATTTCAGAACTTTATCACTCTTTCCATACAAAACTTTTTCCTAATACCCAGCCTATATTTCCCTTGGCGCAGCTTAAGACTGTGTCCTCTCGTTCTGTCAGTTGCTGCCTGGAGAAAGAGACCAACCCCTACCTGACTACAGCCACCTTTAAGGAAGTTTTAGAGATTGATCAGGTCACCCCTGAGTCTCCTTTTCCCCAGGCTAAACAACCCCAGCTCCCCCAGTCGTCCCTCACAGGGCTCATGTTCCAAGCCCCTCACCAGCCTCGTTGCCCTCCTCTGCGCTCCAGCGTCTCAAGGTCCTTCCCAAACTGAGGGGCCCAGAACTGGACAAAAGGTAGTTGTCTGTCTCTGAGAAATAGGGAATGTGTGTGTATTGTAAATGTGAATTTCAAGTTAGATATTTATAAGAACCTAAAATGTGGAGTGTGAATTTATACCAGCATTACTCTCCATCACTTCAACAGTCTTTTTGTGAAGTACCAACACTGTTACGAATATACACAGAGGAAATTTCTTAGGCATAATCTTCCTTACCAAAAGAACTGACACTTTTTCTGTGTACTTAATGCCATTAGTTTCTGAAACATTTTTTTCAGGCAGTAGCACATATTATTTCAATAACTAACCATCTACTTACCTACTTACCTACCTACCTACCTATCTACCTACCTACCTGTAATTTGCAATTTCTTCTTAGAACTGGAATTCCTTCTTAGAACTTTTATCAGGAAAAAGCACTCTGCCATAATAGTTTTACTGGTGTTAAGACTGTTTATTACTCTTGCCTGTTTGTTCCTTCATGTTTAACACCATGGTCAGATAAATACAGATAGAGGATACGGATGCTGTGCATTTCCATATGCAGCTATTTCTGAAACTTTGAGCAACACTGTGCAATGCAAGTCTCAATACATGTTTGTGTAGGTTCCTCAAATTTGGGACCTCGGTGCACTGTACACTGGGTTTTTTTCATTTTGAACTATATCTCTGTACCTTAAAAGAACCTTGATATATTTCATTGTCAAGAACCATGGCAAATCAGTAGCTCACTGAAGCCAAAAACCTTAAGTTATATGTATATAGTCTGCTTTGCAACCCTCCTTAATGTGATAAAGTACAGCAAGTTTTTCTTGGACTGATACAATCCACAGCTGAGACCCAAGGACTTTGTTCTTCCAGGTACTTCATTTCTAACCAGTACCACTAATTGTGATATGAATGAGATTAGATAAGAAAGCTACATAAGACAATGACTCTTCATTTTCTCTTTATAGTCAAAAAAGAGATGCAATTTTTCAGTATAAACTTCTCTCTTAAGAACTTACACATCAAATTTCAAGCTCAGAAGAAATAAAGCACACAAAAAAAAGGCTGTAGACAACAAACGTTAGGAAGAAACCAGTGTGCATCCTTAACCAGCAGCAATTGCTTTATCTTGTACTACTTCCATGAAGATGTAATTCCAGCATCTGGAATTCAGTCTGTTCCCAGTTTAAGGCAAATCTGCTGGTCTTTGGAGGGCTTTGTGAGATCAGATCTATTTCCCAGACGTCAGTTCTCACAGTGACCGCAAGATCCCGGCAATAATGTTTTCTCACTAGAACCAATAAATTTGCTGTGCTGCAGGAAGGGGTTTGTGAATATGGATCACAAAATTTGCACAGGTGCTTGGCTGAGAAATGACCTTTTATTGCTTTCAGCACTAAATACAAAATTCATTTCTTTCAGCTGACACTAAATACAAAATTCATTTCTTTCAGCTGAGCTTTCTTCCATCAATTCTTCACTCATGTAAATCTAATAACCCCTACCCCTTAGCTCCAAAAAGAATCAATCTTTCTCTCCCAAAGGATATAAAATAAAAAGGATTGTTCATTTCTGTTTTAAAATATTAGGAAGGTTTTACAGGGATCAGGACTCAAAATGCATTAAGATTAAAAGAAAAAAAAGACACTGAAGCACAGGCTAGAATCATCCAAAAAATTTAGATGGAACTATATGTTTTCATAATGAAAACCAGAAAAAATACATGGCTGATAACTATTCAGTGATTTTTATTTCTTCCTTTTCATTTTTTTCCATCGGCATCTGACTTTTCTACTCTGATTTTATAGATGAACAATACACAATGTGGTACATGAGAGAAATTCAATGGTTTATCTCTGGAAACCTGTTAGTTCACACTTGACCAAAAGTCCAGTAAAATTAAAAAAAAAAAAACAACAAATTCCAAAATGCAAAGCCTATTTCTTACTCTCCTAATTGGCTATCTCAGGACAATACAGAATCTTGTGGGTCTGAATATGTGTTAGACACATGAAAAAAATCAGAAATAATGTTCACACAATTCAATTTGGTAAAAAAAGATGAAAAATGTTTCCAGCAGGATGACATAACTGAGAAGTTTATACTAAATCCCATGTACAAGCTACATCACACCTTTCTCTCTGAGGTCTTTTTCCCTGTTACTGATTCACTTGCCCAAAGCATTCATTTTTGTATGGCACCATCCCTTGGATGAAAAGACATGATTGTGTTCCTATGGGTGTCCTAATTTCTCTTTTGAAGTACATTCTGAGGCTACAGAAGGGCTTATCTAGAAAACATAAGAAAATCTGTAGAAAATGTAAGGAGAAGATTCTCCTTTGTTAATGGCTCTGGAACTAATGGAGTGCACCCATCAAAAATTTTTGACAGATGGCAGGTTATACCAGGTTACTCTGGGATTTTAGCAACTCCTGCAGCCACCATATAATTTGTCATAGCTAAAATCAACTCTTAGGAGCTTGACCCTCAATTTAAAAAAATTATCTTGTCTTTGGATGGAATTAACAAGAAAAAAAAAGTAAGGTCACAATTTTCTTAAGTTTTTGAGGATAATAATAATTGAGAGCACAGTTAACTTCATTTTCATATTAGCTTTTATGCATATTCCCCACCTATGCCAAAAACACCCCCAGTGCCAGAAAATAAAAGCAAATGATAGACATGCAGAAAAAGTCACCTCTGCAGTGTTAATTCAGCGTTGTGTTTTTATTATTTGGCCAATCCTTACATATGACCCCAGTTTTCCTCTAAAAGAATGGATTACATTCAGGAAGGTAATGAGGTGCTCAAATTTTTTTTCTCTTCTTTTTCTCTAAAGTATGGCCTTAGGTCTTGTTTGCACTGCATTATTCAAACTCTCCTTTGAAGCCATTTGTTTAGACTTCTCTGTGGTGCCCATGACTATATTTCATGAATGGCAATGCCTTTAGTTTTACAACTGCCTATAAAGTATGACTGCAATATTATCCTCATTTTACACTAAAGCAACAAGATTGAGAACCACTGATTTGGGGAACTCACTGTCTGGGATGAGTCTGACTTGATTGTTCTGCCTGCTTATCCTTCTTGGATCTCACCTCCCAAAGGCTGCAGTCTCCACATCAGTCCATCAACACCACTTGGTTTGCCATTTGGGGAGCTCCTACCACCAAGTATCAAAATCAGGTCTTAGAGAAATGGGAAAGGTCATTAGTCAGCACTGTAAAAAATGTATTTTAGTCAGCTTGCCTAGCATCAGGCAAAAATTCTGCAGCAGTATCAGGGACAGAAATAGAAATCAGCTTTTCAATGACCTCATCAGGAGGTAACCTTTGTAGCCTTGCCTCATGCATGGTACAAATTCCAGCTTCTGTAAGACAGAGGCAGGGAGTCCTGAGGAAGTAGCCTCCCTCATGCTCCAAGGCATTTCATTCCCAATTTCCAATCTGCTCTCTCTGAGATTGAAGTTGGGTCCTGTGGTATGAAAGAGCACAGAGATGTGTCATTAAGTGCATAATGGGACCTATGTTGGAACAGACCAAAGGTCACTCAGTATCATATCTAACAATGGTTAATAGAGGTTACTTAGAGGAAAACTGTAAGAAAATGTTGAAATATGGACTGACATAGCTTTCTACCTTGCAAAAATAAGAAGCTTAAGATTTCTCTCACTCATACACTCTTCTCTATTTTTTTCTTTTTTTCAAGGCAGAAGTTACATCCACACTAATGTATTTAACAGCCACCAATGAATATTCATTAAATAAAGCTGCCTAATTAATTTCTAAACAGTTTTGTTTCCTGCACAATATCTTACAACAAAAACCTTCATAACTATAAAATATATTTATCCAAAATAGCCTACAGACCTGTTTAGCACATTGTCCTTGTGGAGCAGAGCTGAAAATTTGAAACCCTTGGGTTCAGAAGAGAAATTATCCTGAATCCTGCACATTAAAGGATGAGTGCTTTAACCAAAATGTACAAATCAAGATAGTGATTGCCACGTGTAACCTAAGACAGTGGATGTCAGGTAAGCTGTTTGAATGTATAGACTGTTCTGGCAGCCCAACTGCTGTTATAGGGGGGAGTTCCTCTGATATACACTGTCTACAGGAATAACTCTTGATTAATGTTTTTTACAGTTCCCAGATAATACAAGCACAAGGTGTTCACAAATATTCAAGGGGCATTGGAGACTTGAAAGCAGATATCAAGAAAGCTTTGCTGATATTGTTTAATACACCTGAATGCCCAGTACAAATATTCCTGCCTACTTTCTCCCGTTGTATAAATATACCCAGAAATTTCATGGGCATTTTAATACTAAAGAATGAGTGATTTTGTCTCTGAAACAAAACTGGAAGATCTTAAAAATTCTTTAAATATAATATGTATTTTTTGAGTCTCCTCTGCAGATACACTAGGTATCATTTCACCATATGATGAAATGTTGAGAGCTTCACCTTAAATTTCTTTTATGGAGTCCATGGAGGTTGCTAAAGCACCAAACTCCAAATAGCTTAGGCATATTCAACTCATAGGATTAGAAAGGTTCTGCAACATAACCTTGAAACAATTATAACTTGCTGGGAGATCACAGTAGTAGCCATACACCAAAACCATACAGGTATCAGTGAAATGAACCACAAATCAAGGAAATTATAAATGACTGACCTTTGTCTGTAGCTATAAAAAAGTAGAGCAATTATACATCACCCCCAAAAGCTTTGTTTTAAAATTTCAGACATTGTTCAGTCCAGTATAATTATCCTAACTTATAAGGAGTAAAATGATTAGTGGGACAACTTAGGGAAGCGGAGTCTATGAGAGAAATTATGCAGTTAATGGAGAATTGCTCAAGTTATAATTTACTAAATATTGTTGTAGATTCCTTGTGTCAAGCTGCAATAAAAGGAAGATGTTACTAAATTAATTTATACTGGTTTATTAACTCCTAGATAATAACTAACTATACTTTTATGCAAGGTAAATCCAATATTTTAAGGCAGATACCTGAGGCTAGACATCCAAAGTCTCATAGTACCAGCTGTTGTACAGATCTTTAGCTTATGCATGGACTTAAGTGGCTGAAAGCAGACAGTCACATTTGAATATTGCTTTGTCACAACACTGCTGTACTGATTCAAAAATTAATACAATCTGTAACTTCATTCTGATTGGCCCCTGTATATCTGACATACTTGCTAAAAAATTTGTTCCCTGAAAAATGAAAGAAAGGATGAAAAATGAAAACTGGGTTGTATGTGGGTTATTATAAACACTGCCCAAGAGTAAGAGGAGTGTAGTGAGTAGTTATTTATTTGAGTGGCACATATTTACTTGAGAGTGCTGGACATTCTTCAATAATGCATATCACCTCAAGCTAGGAAAATGTGACTAGCTAAAGGCAGGGATGGAAATGATGCTGTGTAAGCTTTTTCTTCCTTTCTTCAGTCCTTTATTTGCAGTGGGGAGGGGGGCAGAGAGAGGTGGGTGGAAAGAATTTATAAGAAAAGGCTTGGTGTGCTACATTTGCTGTCTGGACTTGCTCCCGCTGTTTGCCTTTAAAGTGGTCTTACATGGCTGTTGCTCTAAGAATAAATAAATAAAAATAAGTTTAAAAAGGCCACATTTCCAAAGAATTTGTTTTGTGAAAGGCCTTGACAGATTTTTAGAGCTAGCTATGGAAAAGCAGCAGGAAAAAATTCACACCTGCACCCCAGATTCAAAGAGAATCCAAACCAAATTATAGTTAATAGCTGAAAAGGTCAGTTCTGCTTTTTTTTGGGCATCCATTTTCCTGTTCATTATCCTTCCAAAGTTTTGAAGAAAAAAATCCCTGATAAATTTTTTTTTTTTAAATCCTGCATGTAATTATCTGTCCCAGTGCATTTTTAATAGTAAGACTCTACAAGATACAAACTGAAGCAACTCTCTGAAGCTGACAGGCCTGAGGATATCACTTAAGGTTTTTTCATGTTGTTCCTCTGACATATGGCATTCCCAGGAAGGGCAGTACCATGCCAGAAAACCTCAGTTAGAACCTAACATAACAAAATCACTCTCAGAGGAACTGGACACAAAAAGTAATGACACGGTGCTACAGCAAGCAGGCCAATTTAGTGGGTGACCACTGACAAGTTAGACTTAGGACCAAAACCTTAGCTTTCATCTGTGAGTTCCAGAGTTCTTTGGACAGGGTTATCTGGATAAAGGACTTCTAATTCTATGCAGCATTCCCAATGCATGGAAAGTCAATGCCAGAACAAGGATCAGAGCTGAGCTCCTCTGAATTTATGCCTGTCAGGATTTAACCAGCTGGCTGGACTGTGGGGTTTTGTCAAAACATTATAAAACTTCATTTTGACATGTAGATAAGTTCACTGGGGGGAAGAAATTCACAGTCTTGGTTGGTGTTTCCTCATACTTGCTGGGCATTTCAGATCAATTTAGGAAAGGATAATGCTGGGGTGGAGGCTGGCCCTTTATTTTCTTTGTTGTTCAGTGATAAATCAAAAAATCTGTATGATTTCACAAAAGTCTTCACGAGTCAGAGTGTTATAGTCAGCCTGCTCTCTGCCTGCCATCCTTCCTGTGAGCTGCTGGTGGAAGGCATTTCTCTGCAAGCATCACTTTGTGGTTTTCCAGAGCAAGGACAGAGCCATCTTTTTTTTGTAAAGCAAAGATAGTTGCTGCTGCTGGGCAACTTTTAACTTCCTTATTGCTTTTCACAGTACCTGCGGAAATGAGACCAGTGTGCTCAGAAGAAAAGTCCATCTTTCTCTATTTTATGCTTTCACAGTCGTTTACAATTTACTAAATGCTCCCCAGGGGTCAACTTGTGTAGCAGCGCTGTGCATTATGCGGTAACTGCCGTGGCAGTACTTACACCAGCACTGGAGAATGACACCTGAAACGCTCCCTTTGGTTTTATAGTACAGAGCAGTGCCCTCTGCAATGCCTCCAACTTCACAGTACAAAGAGCTAGAATGACTCACTGTCCTACTTCAGATTCAAGAGAAAACAGACTTTTGCCTTGCTATTAAGGAAAGAGGGAGAAAAAAAAAGCTTTTAGGCATCTCCTGTTCCAGCTGTAAAGATGTGTCAGGCAATGTAAATTGAGCATTCTTGGCAGGTAACTTCTTCCTAATGTTTATGGGTCAGGTTGTCAGACATGAACAGCAGGGTCAGCCAACTTCTTTCCTACAATAAGTGACAAACATTTTTACTTGTAGAGATCTAAGTGATTTTGTGCTCTGGCCACCTTTTTCTTGTTTTTGTTTACCAAGCAAAATTTTAAATGAACTTTTAAATTATATTTTAAATCACCTTCAATCATGTGGGTGTCAAGATGCAAAAGACATTTTATTTTATTTTTTTCTGCTTCAGGTACTGTGCCAATAATTCATACTTAGCATTACTTTGTAATAACACAAACCAGCCACCACCAAATATATTTACTGCTTGTGTGTGTAATTGAAAACAATTAAAACACTTAAAAACATTCAGTGGATGAGAGTTTCTGAGGAGCCTGTATAGAGGTATGAAACCAAAGTTCATTTTTTTCCTCCAACTAGAAATTTTTTCTTCAGTTTCTTCTGAAATTATAGAATCAGGCTATTAGGGATGCAAGATTCATGGTGAAACACCAATGATATGACATCTCTCCTGGCACCAGGAGGCAAAGCTTTTTAAAGTGATAACTTATTCATCCAAAACCCTACCAAAATTTTCCTGAGGAAAAGAATTTTTTTTTTTTAATCTAAGAGAGATGTCAGGTAGTATCACTTGATCTCAGTAACAGAAGAATAATTTTCCCAAAGCTTTCCTCTCTTACCAAAACTTAATGTCATGCATTTGTGGAGAGAACCAACATCATTCTCAAAAAATATTATTTCCAAAGGATTTTTTTTTTATTTTTCATAGATTTCTGTATCTGTATTCCATCTTATGTTTTTTCATCCCTTTCAGTGATTATATTAGTATAGATAAATGGTAATGTCTTTCTCTTGGACATTTATTTTATGGAAGAATGGATAGAACCACAGAAATCTTATGAGTGAATTGATTGCCTAAGCATATGTGCCTTATGCCTAAATGGCACCTTAGGATATCCAAACTTGGGTCTAGCTGCACTCTCAAACAGATTTAGAATCACCCGCTCTGTCGTGAAACTGTCAACTTTATGCCAAAGTAGACCTGGAATAGTCTAGGAAACCTAGTAATACCAGTAGACACCTTTAGGATATGCAGCTGCATTGCTCTCCTGTTTCAGAGAAGTGTTAAGAACTGCCAGTAAAACATGACTTAAGAGTTGTTACTTTCATAAGCCTTGTACCTAGAGTGCAATGGCAGAAACAAGGATGAAGCTCAAAACACCTTCTGGTTGTCCTTTTAAAATCCATCTCACGTAGTCAGAGGAAAGCCCACTGTGACACAAGCTAGGTCTCAGAATTAGAGAATTATCTTGGACAGACATCTTTTCACTCTTCCAAATGCTGTATTAATTAAATTCTCTTGTAATCTTCTGGAGTGGCAGCAAAAAGCTGCTGTTGTGGCAACCCTAGAGCTGTCCTTCATGAACAGGCTCATGCTGAAAAATTCAGTTTACAATAGCTTCTTCTAATAGCTCAGATACTTGGCTTTAACCGGTATTGCAGTTTTCAGAGTAATTGTGACATTTTATTTGTATGACTACAGAGAAAAATATAAATATTTCAGCAGAGGGAAGGAGCCAGTTTCCATTTAAATCAATTAATATTCTCAAGTTATTCTTCTGAAATTTTACCGAGCTGTTAATAAATAAAATTTTATTTTACTTAAATGGAATATGGAATTCTAGTATTCTACAGAAGGTAAAAGTGGTCTTTTTTTTGTTAAAATGCCTCTATCTGCAGTTTTCTTCCATTTTCAACAGATGCATTAGCTTCACATTTCTATTTTGTACTTAATGTCATAATATGATATTAAAAGCCCCAACCCTGGTTTCTCATTATGCTGAGCTTTACTAGCATAATTATTCTTCAGGCTTCACTTAATTATATGCCCCACCATGTGTTACTTTTCAACATCCTAAGTGGTACCACCTTACCACTAGGAATATTAAACAATGAAATGCAACGGTCTTTTGTTTGGTTACACAGCATGCTGTGTCTGAATTCGGTCTCGTCTCATAGATCCTCCCTCCCATCTTCTGAATTATATCCTTTACAAGGTTTCAAAGAAGGGCACTTACTCTTCTTGCACTAAAATGGTAGGGTTTGTGTGTGGTTTTTTGTATTTCCCGTATTCCAGATATTCCCCAGTTTTTCAGAAACAAATTTAGGG